>OX246739.1:27038835-27280453 GCA_945910005.1 Isoperla grammatica
TTAATTTTATAATTAAATTAACAATTTTGGAAAGGCCTTTGTATCTCATCATTATATTAGATATATAGCCTAAAAAACCATGAAACATAAGTCTAGGCTAATGAATTAGACCTATGCTTAAACTGGCATTAAAAGTTAAAACATTAAAAAAATTTCAAATATTCACTATTGTCAAAATCACTTGTTACTTTTGATTGGTTTGTAGGTGTTACGATCGCGGCTCAATGAGTCGTACTTGAACTTTGGGCTGGTTGGAAGCAGAAAAGTAAAGTGGCTTCATTTTGCATTGATGAATACCAACCCAGTGGCCATTGAGCTCAAGGAATGGGGTACCAATCTCACGGGGGCGGCAGTCGAGTTTGTGGGATTGCGGCATGGGAATCGCTCATCCGTGTTCAGTCCTAGCAGCTTTGAAAACCTTACGAATCCGTCAAATGTGAGTATGCTGCAGCCTGCCTGCCTTTTTGGTATTTTAGTATTGTGCCAGTGAGGTCGCACATACAGACAAACATCATTATAGCCTTGAGTTATTATGTTTTTGAATGGCCATGGAAAAGTGGAAGTCATAAACGTGAAAGGTCTATTGAACATAGCTATACAATGGGAGCCATTTTAGGAAGGAAGTGCATTATTATTTATTATGTGTCATGAATAGTATTAATATTTTTTATTTCATTTCTTTCTCTACTGACCTGAATCCTGATTAGAGATGGGTTCGGGCTGGGCTAGGTTTTTAAGTTACCTTCAGGCTTCGGGCCGGGCTTGGGCCGAAGCATTGAAAAGTTTGGCCGGGCCAGGTCGAGCTTTCGGGCTTCTGACTTTCCTGGCCAGCATTTCAGGCCTGGATATCAATATTCCATAATTTTCTCTATAATAAAAAAAAACTTTTATAAAATTAAACAAAGGGCTGCCTACAATAGGGAACACGCGTATGAAAATTTTAATCGATTTTTAAATACCTTGTCTCTCATTTCATAATTTTGTGTCTTTGAATTTTGAAAAACGGATCAGTCTATGCCTCAAAATAATTGGTTTAGTAACGATAAATAAAAGGGCGCGAAAAACGAGCCGCCGCCATGTAGAGTGGATTTGACGTCATGGTTTTGTTCTTTGTACGCTCACCGCCTCAGCGATTGGTCTGTTACGCCACATCTACAGAATCATTGCGTCACAGCCACCTGTAAGCGTTTCAGATCCCCGAGTTTAAACTTCAAAAAATGCGACCACATTAAACCCATTTAAAAATTTCTTTTTTACTTAGGACTTGCATTAATATACTTTTTGTATCTGATACTATTAAACTAAGTGTTTGGTTTAACAAAAAAAATCGTACGCGTGTTGCCTATTATTATCTAAGCAGTGGTCCTATCTGAAACAGATAGCTCTAATGCTTTACAATTTACATTGCAGTAACCCATATGGTCGGCATTCATCTCTTCTATCGATGACAATACACGAAGCAATCATAAACACGCCACGGCATGGGTACTTTTAGTTTGCTTTAAACTTCCCATAAACCTCATCCCAACATAATCATAGAAATAAGAAACTCAAACACTATCATGTACTATCGGCTGTCTAAAACGATGCACCTTTGCCCTGCCGAGTCTAAAAATCCACACGATAATAGTCTGAAGGAACCAGGCTTTAGTCTGACTTTCGGGCCGATTCTTGGGCCGACCCAGCCCGAATTATTTTGAATGGGCTTTCGGGCTGACTTTGAGCCGAGTCAGAATCATCATTGTTCGGGCTGGGCTGCAGTAGTTTCTTAAACTTGTCGGGCCGGGCCGCAAGTTCTCTCACAAATTCGTATCTCTAATCCTGATGTCGGCAAGCGTAGGCTATACTCACTGTATTTTGTTATCGTGACAAGCTTAATGGTTTTGCATCACTTGACGTAGAACATTCGGCACTAAATGTTGCAGATATAATCTCTGGCGGCGAAATCGTGAAGTAGTAGTTAGAGGGCAACAGAGTTGCTGGATGTCATTTGTCAGTGTTAATATGAGAATGGCAACGATTCAAAAGAAACATAAGCAATATTGTTGCGTTTCGTATCCAAGATGCCTTTGATATTACGGGGATTTTGGATCAGGGCTGTTGTTTGTAAACACACACCAAGTATCCGAAGTTCATGTTCTGATCGTAATGTTAATTAACCACATATGCAATTAAAAGACCACCGATTAACTCTGCCTCTCTTTCATTGAGGTTCCTTTGGGCTCTATTTGCTTTCAAATATATGTATATTTCAGAATAAAGTTAAAAACTTACTTTGCGCAATAACATGTTTAGGCGGATCCATGATCTCCTGTCAGTCAGATGTCAGTTTGTTACCCTCTAACTGTCAGCCATGTTGCGCAGCAGTGGTGCTATCTCTTGACACATTAATGCCCGATTCCACCAAATGGGTTTAAACTCTAGTTTAACGAAGCTAAGCTTATTTTTAAACTTAAGTTTAAACCATGGCCGATTCCACCACGTTTTATTCTCCTTCAGTTAGCTATGCCAAGTTTATTTTGTAAGGATGTCTGTGATTGGTTGTTTCAATCACGTGATTCATTTTCATGGCGGACTGTAGGGGTGAGGAGCTTGTCCAAACATAACCTGAAGAAAGATGGAGAAAACGCAACAACGTTCGCGTGGGAGTAATCACTCCGAAAGTGACAAAATATGTTATTACAAATTGTTGAGCAATACCGTGGAATAATCGAAAATGAAATAACCGATTCTGTTTCGTGGAAAGAGAAGGATGAAATATGGGAGAGAATTGCTGGTGAACTGAACGCTTAGCCTATGAGCAAGGGCCAGGGCCAAGGCCTAGGGTAGGCCTAGGTTGCGCAAGGGCTAGGGTCTAGGTCTAGGCTAGCCATGACTATATGATAGCCTAGGCCCTAGCTGGGTGTAGGCCTAGGCCTAGGCCTACAGTAACTCGGGAGGAGCTGCAGTAGAACAGTAAAATTAGCTATGATTTAACGTTGTGAGTGTAATGCCAACGGGTAGGCCTAGCCTTTATGATTCGAGGACGTCGCATTGGACGTTCTATAAAGTTAATTATTTCTTCATCATCGTCGGATGGAAAGGACACATCAGACACGTAGCCTGCCATTATAGGGCTAGCATACAAAATAGAACGATGACAAAAGGCAGACACGTCAACATAACCATACTTTGTCGCACACACACTGACAGGCAATGACGAAATCAAAACATTAGTACGGCTTGTTATATTTGAAAATTCGAAACTTCGGGCATCGTGTTGGCGGTGAGTTGTAGTTAAAGATCTAAACCGGACCGGAGGTGGGGTTTATTTTAAACTCGAGATAAACTCAAGTTTAGTTGTGGTGGAATGCATTTTCAATCTAAACGACGTTTAAAATTTTTAAACTTAAGTTTAGCACTTGGTGGAATCGGGCATAAGTGTCGAATAACCAGGTTGAATGTGTCCCGTCAGATGGTGTTGCTACCGGGACAGTACGGAGTGTTCCGCGTGACCGTGGTCGCCCCCAAAGACGAGGGCGTCCAGCTGGGCGAGGTGTTTGTCGCCACTCAGTTCGAGCGCGTCGCCGTCGCCACGCGCATGGAGGTGGCGCACGGCGACCTTCAGGTGGCGACCGAGTCGCTCCTCATGGCCGACTGTTTCCCCGGCAAGCTGTGCCAGCTGGAGCTGCGCGTGCGGTCGCTGTTTGACCGGTCGATGGCGGTGACGGACATTGCCGCAACGCCCGCCACGCCCTCGGTGAGGTTCCGTCTTGGGCGCGACGCCGACATAGCGCCGCTCGCAACCACCCACGTGGCTGACGTCACCTTTGACCCGATGTTAGGGTGTAAAGAAGACTGCTATCTGAACACACCTGCTAACAGTGCTGGTGAGCTTCTTGAAGTTATTTCGTGTTACCATTTTTTATTCTGGGCATGAAAAAAATGTTTATCAGTTTTACGATGGATGAGGATGCACATCCAATATCTTCTAGTACTGTACATGAAAGTAAGGGGCTTTGTTACAATGCAATAAACTAAAGCGGGTGTTACAGGGAGAAGTTAGAAAAGTAAAAAGCAGAAAGTAAAGAGTAGAGATAGCGTGTAGCTTACGGGAAAAAGTGAGATGTTCTCCCCAATATTAGGAAAATGTTAGACAAGTGAAAAGTCTCGTAAGCTACACGCTATCTCTACTCTCTACTTTCTGCTTTTTACTTTTTTAACTTCTCCATGTAACACCCGCTTAACAGTGGTAAAGTGGCAAGTCTGAAAGTATCAATACAAACTAAACAGAAACAAACCATTTGTAATCTCATGTTGAACATAAAAGTGTAGCATTGCAGTTAGGGTCGTGGTAGAATTTGGCCAGTGGTGACGCCCATCCATAAGAGCAGTGTGTTTGAAAAGTCATCCATTCCGTCATACTATTTAAGTGTTTAAAATCTCATCACAAAACGTCGTCCAGCTGTGCCTTTTGTAAAGGCGACAAAGGGGCCGACGTCATATGACCTGTGAAGTGGCACATTATTAAAAGGTTGGGCACATTATTAAAATCTTAACCAATAATATGAACACTAAAAGTTGTGGGGATTAAAAATTTAATTCACTGAACACAAATCTTACAAAATTATTACATTAGGTTATTGTTGAATGTGAAGATTGATTCTTGGCTTCTTGCTAGTGCCCTTTGGTTTTGTACTTGTGTCATCAATTGACCGTAAAACTAAGAGTACCCTAGAAAGTACTCAGTTACGTAGTTAAAAATGTGTGTTGAATAGGGTTTGTGTGCATGTATAAAACACTGTATAGGCTATTTTGAATTCCCATGCAATTTTTAAATGTCTATAAAGACAACATTTTTATCATGATGCAAATCGAATTTGCATGCTTCGTTGGTAACAAGTTTGTACTTTCTTTTTCAGTTGCCAGCAAATGGATAAATTCTCTTTCCCTTCCACTGAATACATATAAATCTGATATTTCATTCTTCAACACCCTCTATGAACGCTACTTGTTACTTACTACCAAAACCGCGTGGCACAACATATCGGTAAAACTTGACACAACTGAAGTTATGGATTTCACCTTTAACGTCGGAGTTAAGTTAACTTGGCCTGAACTAGTGCCAAGTAGTCCTGACAAGAATTCATCAATATTAGAGTTTCCTCTAACTCAGATTGGAAATATAACATACCAAAATCTGAGCCTAACAAATCCTAGCTCTAACCCAGTGAGTCTTCAGCTTGTAATGGAATGGGTTTACCTGAAAGATGGTAAGAAAATGGCTGGTATACCAGGAAAATTTGAGAGCTTATTCGATAGCTTCTACAATGTAACACCTGGTGAATTTGTCATGCACAGTACTGAGAAAGCAAGTAGGTTGCACATACCAGCACATCAAGAAACCCTTGTATTCTTACTGAAACCAGGAGAGACATTGAAGACAAGGATTGGGTTCTCTCCTTGTAGCGCCGGCATAAGTTCGGCTCTCTTGTTTATAAGAAATAATCTCACAGTGTTGGACGTGGTGAAGCTTACCGGTCGATCCGCAGAGGCTCAGTTTAAGTTCGGCAATCGTAAACCTGGGTCGACCACTCCTCTTTTGTTCGAACTAGCCAAAAAGCACTTGAAAGATTGTGAAAGGGAAAAAAATCGTAAATTTCCGGTTCCCAATTTGACGGTGAAAAGATCGTTCACGGCTCGAAATACGGGAGAAGTTCCGATACAAGTTATGGGTTTCAGCATCAACAGTTTACCTTGCGAAGGCTACGGCTTTCGTATACTAAACTGTAACGCATTCAATCTCCTGCCAAACGGAACTCGAAAGATCGACATTGCTTTTACCCCCGATTTTACCCTGGCACGCATTCAACGTACATTAAATATTGAAACTAGTCTTGGAGTCCTCGTCAACTACACGCTCATCACTACTTTACCGCCAGCGTTCCTAGCCTCATGTTCGAGCGTTCTAGCCAGACCCCCCTGGGAACCACTTGTATATTACTCTGCAATCAGTTTTATGATATTTCTTTTGTTCTGCGTCCTTGCGGCCGCATTTTTAGAGTCTGACCGTATTTTAAAATATGCATTGATGGCCATGGCACGTGACAGAATGTCTCGTACCACTGCCGAGTATAAAACGATCTATGCAGATGTCCATAAAACCTTTGAGAAGATGTCTAAACCAGTGGATACACCTGATTATAATGTAAACTGCCCTCGACCCCCCGAAAAGCCAAAGGACATTGGGAACTCTTTGCATAAACCTAGCCCTAGCAGTTGGACTCAACCACCTGAAAGGCGATTTTCTTCTGAAAATGAAATGAAAGATCAAGTGACCATTACTCAAAAGTTCGATGAAACCGAGGGTGGCTGCTCAAATGCATCCAGCTTGCACACAACAGCCAAGAGTAAAAAGAAGCTCGGGAAACGTAACAGTAATAACAGCGACACTTCTGAAACGCTGCCAGAAATTCCTTCTGCAAAGAAAACTTGGGGTAGCGTTTTCACAAGATCAGTCAACACGCAAGCCCCGTCCGGAGGAAAATACAAAGTACCTGCAACTGTACCTGAGCCCGAACACAAAGTAAGCATCACACAAACAAAAGAAAACGTCGTCAATAACAAGAAAAATCAAGAAACCCGTAAAGAAGCCAAGAGATCAAATAAATGTTCGTTTAATAAAAAGACGAAACCGGTTCCAGAGCCCGTGCTGTGTTCCGAAGAAGAGTCTTCTTCGTCCACAACCGAAAGCTCCATCAACGAGGAAATGGAAAAGGACAGAGAAAGCTCCGGAACCAGCCTGTCGGAACGCACGCATAAAGTCACGCCGAAGAAGGTGAAGGGTAAACCGGTCGACTATCGCGACAACTACGAGGGAGATTGCGACGACGACGACTACGAACGCGAAGCGCACAAGAAACGCTGGAAACCGGCCAATTCCAAACAACCAATAACTACCTCCCCGCCGGAAGTCCCCGCGAAAGTAGAGACGCCTCCAAAGCCATCTAGTCTTCAGTTCCCCTACAAGTTGAAGCCGAACGGGGCGAACCGTGAGCGCAAGGACAAGGGTGGCTCGAAGCGCGGTGTCACGGAGAAGGTGCACAACGCCAGGCCGACCGAGGCGAGCCAGGCGACGGCACCTAGAGTGTCGCCTCCGCCCCGACCGTCCAACGTGTGGACGGAGAACCGGGCGTCATTCAGCGACGTGGTTGCTCGCAACGACGGCCCGTCCTACTCCAACGTGGTGGCGCCGCGCAGGCCGGTCCAGTCCCCGCCACGCGCCCCCATCGCGCCCCCGCCCGGCCTGGGTCCCATCGGGCCCAAGAAGCCCCCGCCCGCCACGTGGGGCAACTTGGTGGAGCCTCAGTTCCTGCAGCAGGAGAACAACAGCCTGTTCACCGACTCGTTCCGAGAGCCCAGGCAAGCCCCGGCGACCGAGACCGGGACCGCCGCGTACCGGGGCGAGCACTGGCAACAGCAGCAGAGTCTGAACCTGCTGCTGATGCAGGAGGAGCAGAGAAAGAGGGCCGCCGATGAATATCAGCAGCAAACCCTCTTCAAAGGTGAGTTATCAACCAGCAATAAACTGAAAGCCTTATTATTTTCCTCTCGGCCTTGTTCTTTTTTATGTGTAGGCCTAGTGATCTCGCTTTCTTTGTCACACTTATGTCACATGTGTATTTCTGTTATATAGGGCATGTACCGGTATCTTTAATATTTATTTATTATTTTAATAATACATAATAGTAAATATAATAATAATAATTATAGTATCATATCAATATACAGTGTAGGCCTATACTATGAACAAGTAGGTACTAATAAGACAGTAACGAATGAAGTTGAACAAGGTACCTCATGGAAATACTTGACATTACATCAATGCCGAGCGGTATGAAGAGGGTGGAAAAAGAAGCGTGTCCCTACTGGTTGACCAGATCCAGCATGATGACATAATAGCCAAATGTGGGCATTTAATAAGAAGAAGAAGAAGATATATCCGTATAGTCCGTGTAACATGTAAACTCCGGCTTTGACCGAGATTGATGACTGTTTAAACTAGAAGCATGTGATTAGTGAAGTTAAATAAGGTAGACACATGGAAATATGTACTTGACATTACGTCCATATTACATGTTAACACCGGTTTTGACCAAGATTGTATGATTGAGATACATTCAATAAAATAATGATGATAAAACTTACTTCCAGCTATGTTGGGTTGAGCGGTGGTTGCCCTACTTTGTCTAGGGATGAAACTATAAATGAGCCCAATGACTCATTATATTTTTGTTTTACTCACTTTTTTGTATTGCTTGTTCTCTTTTCGACTGTAGGCCTACATATTTTGCTGACATTGCCTTATAACTTATCTTCATACTATTTTTATCTTTTTCAGTGTTTTGCCTATTGTTTTAACCAGTTAACTGAGTATTTTCTCTGCGCCAAGTGGCACTGGTGGTGGGGAATTAAAATCCTGCGCTAGGCGCGACGCGCACCACGTTGGCTTACATCACGCACATATTCCGTAATTTTGATCAGAATATTATGAACGTACACTCATTCTCTTCGTGAGATTGTGACGAAATTAATACATCGTCACTACTTATTTCAAGGTCACTATTATCACTATCGTCTACAATCTCTAAAATATCCTCTTCTATCACTCGCGCTCGTTTCCCGCCTGTAGCCATGTTGCATCACTCTCCAGTAGCTTTATCGTTTACACTGAGGACTTCACCACTTAGAAGTACACGATTTTGTTCCTAGATGGCGCAATGTGTTCACGAAAGACGACGAGTATTTTGAAATAAACCATGACGGCAAACACAGTCACCCCCATTGTAGAGCTGTCACGAAACCTCCGTGACGTCTATCGACATCATTCGCAGGCGCGGAGACACAGCGACATGACGTCTATAGACGTCACCCCCAGTTAACTGGTTAACATTATTAAAGTCGTTCCATTGATCAAACTACCAGTTTCAAGCAATGATTTTAATATTTGTTTAAAATCACCAAAAACTATTTCTTTGACAATTATTATGTTAAATTACTATAAAATGTAAAATATATTCAGTAATCAAGTAAGAATACTATTTTAAAATCCAGTATTTACACGAAAATGCAGTTATTTATAATGGCATGATTCTAGACACTAGTTTGACTGCAGAATAGCCAATCCCTAAAAACGAAATTAGTTCATCAAAACTCCAAATAGTAGTCAACTTCTTATCTCGCTTTTGGCTTTAATTACACCACAACACATTCACAAATTATAGACTTTATAATGGATACAAATCTAAATTGATTTACAAAGCCAAGGAAACAAAAAACTCGTTTTTAATATTCGTCGACAAAGTATTGCCAGCCTCCAATATACTTGGCAACGCTGCAAAGATATTGTTATTGTCAGATGGTGAAAATGGCGTCGAAAAAATACGGAATACGAAGCGGAGGACGTTTTATTACGATAAAAGAAAATGATAGGATTGTATATTTTGCATCGTATCATGTTGTTTGTGCAATTGTTTACCTGACGAAGTGATCTCAAGTAACTTAAGTCCATCTAGGTCATGTGAAGGCATGCAATGGATGTAAATTATTTCAAATGCGTGTAGGGGGGGCTACATAAATGGTAGGCCTAGGCCTTGCACATGTCAAATGTTCACAAAACGTCCTTGAGTGGCCTTAGGGCTTGGCATATTTTCTTTCATATTATACAGATGCCTCCTGGCATACTATACTTAGCATATCTACATTGGGGAATATGTTTGCGGACGTACAATGCACGAATTTCATTTCGGATCATTGTAGGCAATATAGGCCTAGTCTAAATAAAGGTGGCCTCTGCTAGGCCTCACGTACCGTATTCAGATATATTCCCGTTTCTAACTGTGCCTTCAATTTGAATTGAGTGCATTATTTGTATGACGCAAAATGTTAATTGGAAATAAGCGACAGTAAATGTAAATAAGAAAAAGTCCAGTCACGTCGCATCGTGGAAAGGTGACAGCCAGCTCATGTTTTGACGTGAGGCGGAGGCGGGCTCAAAGAGAAATGACGTCATCGCACGCAGTGTTGCCATAGTTTCACGGCTCGCCCGATTTCCCATCAAATGTTCTTGTAGTGAAGCCAATATTGACCGAAAACGAGTCGAGAGATTGTATTCATAAATACATATTTATAATTGTCGTTCAACTATCTTCAAATTGAGTATAAAATAAACAAAATGACAAATGTTTAGTATCTACTTAGCCGATGCTTTATATTCCAAAGTGTATGATTTTTGACAGTTTCAATGGTAGGGGATTGGGAAATCGACGGATTTCAAATATTTATATTAAAAAAAGTAGTCGATGAAACTACTTTATTTTTCGCTAATATTTAACATGATATTTAAGTGTATATTCAACATGATTTGTAGCACAATGACAAATAGTTGGGTATACAGTGGATCGACTTTAATTGTGTAGGCCTATAGTTCTATTTACTGACCTCCTTTGTAAATTCGTTTTATTACTGAATAGGATAGGCATAAAATAAAATAATTAAGCATTGTACTTGTTTGTTTCAGAGAGATGGCCGGCCTCCCTGTGGGATCCGCTGTACACCCCTGCCGTGTGCGACCCGCCGGTTTATTCACCCCCGGAGGTGACGCCGCCCCAGGATGCCAGCGGTACCTTGTGGTGGAACTCTGCCGTGGACTCTGTCTGGTCACCGCCGACTCCTCGGGAAGAGCAGCCCCCCATACAGGCTTACGACCCGTTCCGCTCCCTCGACAATATCTGGCCCCCCCAGTCCTCGAACCCCTGGGCCCACCCGCCACCTCGCAACGATTAAATTCTATTTCGTAGTCCCGACTGTTTGGGTTTCTTTTTGTTTCCTTACTTTGTGCATGTAACTTAACTAACGAAAGTGGGCTTCTTAAACAATGAAATGAGTCACGATGAATTGTTGTTGTAACATTTCAGGCCTGTTTAGCTGAGTCAGTGAGGTTTGAAGTTTATTTAATGTGTATTGTCTTAAGATTATCTACCAGTGGACATTTATATATTTTTCTAAATAGTTTGTTGTACTTTAGCTTATGGATTTTAAAGCTTTTGTGATCTTTTTGTTTTAGATTGGTGATATTTAGGCCTATTGATAAAGTAATCATTTACAAATGGGTCTTGCTAGGCACAACTTACGAATGAATAACACCTGGAAGTTAGCAACCTGATTACGAGAGAAACAGTCTTCTTTGAAGCTGTCAGTGTGAAAACAACCAAAAGGAAACGCCCAGAAAGTGGAAGACCTTAGTTTAAATCCCAGTCGAGATTAGATGGTTCACAGTTTACACTAGAAAACAGTTGTTGGAGCTGAAGAAAATACTGTGCCTATGTTGGTGACAGGAAAATGCCAGATTGAGTAGAGATGATTATTTTTTTTTTTTTTTTTTAAAGACTGGAAATAAAGAGACTTAACACGTAAACAGAATATTGTTTTTGGAGATGCGATATCAATCAATATTTTGTTAGTACAGTACTTGACATATTTACATTAGGTACCTATTACTTTACTATTAGTTTGTTTTTTAATGGAACAGTTTCCTAACACTGCCAAAGCTAATTAGTCTACTAAGGGAGGTATTGATACTTAGTAGGGCTACTGTATTTCTATTACTAAAATTATTTTACAAAATTGACGTAATATGGCATACAACTTTTGCAGGGGTAACTATTAGACATTATTTCATTTTTATTTTATGTTTTATATAGTACCTTTCATTTATTTTAGGTAAGGCTGTATTTTATGTTTTCCTTTTAAAGTGAATGTGGGTTTTTTGTGCATAACTTTGGCTACCAAAATTATATATTTATTTTAGTTTTGCCACAGTGTTTTGTGGGAGCCAGAAAATGTTGAGCCGTTTTAGATTTGTATGTACTAGAATGGTATCCGAACTTGTTCATTCACCTGACGCCATTTATGTATTGAAGCCACTTTTGTTAATTATAAGACATGTTTTCTGTACTCCTACACCCCTCCTGTATCTTGCCTTGCTGTTTTTCTGTGTTTGCAAGGACTTGTTGATGTAATGTCTGTTCTGGCTGTTGTCTGCAATCTGTTGTGATTTCCATAGATATTGTATGTGAATTGATCAGTAATACAGTAGGCCTATGTGTGAGCTACTCGAAAATTATTGTCAAATGCCGAGTAACGTGGCATTGTTTTATTACCGGTACTATTCATTGGTAGTAATTGGCATCATTTTTGAATTCCTAGTTCGACACCTTCACTCGGTTTCTCTTGTTACGTCGGCTTGGTTATGGTTTTTGCATGAGGTGCAGAAAATTGGTTTAGTTCCTTGTAGCCAAAACAAAGTTGGAAGTCACAATTTTAATATTGAACAACTTTTAAGGTATAAACAAAAATGGAAAATAGATTGGCTTTAAAAAAGAGCATGTTTTCCATGGGCACAAACATTTTATCAACATGCGACTTCTGGTTTCATGTTGGAAATATTGAAAAGCACACTACTACAGACTTCTGTATTTACCTCTTTCTTAAATTCTTTTACACATGGTGAGATTTGTATTCATGTGGTTTACACCTCTTTCATATTGCAATGTGTTAACCTTGTGAAAATTGAGTTATTTTCTTAACAATTCTTAACCTTTCTTTTCTTATTCTGTTGGTCTTAAATGATCTCTTGGTCTCTAAATGATTAAATTATTATTTGTATTTATCAACTGCCAAATGACCAAAGAATTACTGTTTAGCTCAAACAAGCCCATTCATTTGAAATCGGCACATATGTCATGAGACTTTCTTCATTTGCCATAGAATGAACATTGTATGTTGTATTACAATGAATAAAGTGGATCCAAAATGCATTGTGTTGTGTTTGCTTATTGATTGCCTCATTTCTACTTCCAACGAATGATATTCCCTCAAGTGAGCAAGCAATGTTTCGACCAGCAAACAATTATTTTACATTGATGCCTTCCTTCCATTCTATAAATAGTACTCTTTGATAAATGTGTCATTAATCTTCGTACATCCATGTATCCCTTAGGTTTGGGGTTGCAGTGTTCCATTAGTTTTTAACTTTTTGGGGTCAAATTCAAAAATATTGACTAAAACTTTGTTTTCATTTTTATGTAAGGAAAAAAATGTTATTAGATCAAGGTAAAAGTTTAGAAGATCTCTGAAATAATACAAGTTGGTAACAATAATTACACACATAAAATAAATATCTTCAACTAACTAAACATGTTTGGTAATGTAGATCTACATACACATACTTACACTTAAAGGCGCAGTTACTGAGAGTGTTTGGGGCGATGCGTTACCTGTTTTACTTGCGTCGAAGTGTTTACAGCAGCGCGATCTTTGGTAGGCCTAGCGCTAGCTGCAAAACAACATGACACATGTCATAACGTGATCATAACCTCCATGTAATTCTGTGATGCAAGACTAATCGTGCCATTTCCAAGTAGGTCTACAATTTTGCTATTTGGCCGAGACAAATTGCAGCTCTTGTTTACCTCAAAATGTGGAAGAAAGAAATGTGGTTTGTAGGGTTAGATTGTGTAATCTATCAAAACACAAGGAGCAAACAAATTTTGCATGGATTCGTTTCGTGTGCACCGCGGCTGAAGCGGCAAACTCTCTGATTGGTCGACGCGCCTGAAGCCTCTAACGCGTTGCTTGCCCCAAACGCTCTACAGTAACGGACACTTTTCATAAACGCATATCGATTTTGAAAAAAAGTTAAAAGGGGTAAAAGTATAAAATGAAATTCTTTTTGTTTATTCTGTATTAACATTGAACGACGAACGTAAATTTTAATTTATCCTAAAACCGATACTTCAGTTTTGAAACTTGGTAATTTTGAAAAAATTAAAGAGTTCTACTGGCCTCTAAATCTTAAAAAGAGTTGATTTCAACTTTACTGGGAAATTAATATTGAAGTGTTTCATTAAAATATGTACTTCCTTCCTACATTAGGCTACTGGAATTCATTAATGAATACGGTTTTATTATTTCTTACCAATAGAAGCAGCCATTTAGGACCCTCTTACATCTCATTCACTTTTTAAGATAGGGGCAAGTAGAACTCATTCATTTTACAACCAAACCTCTTCAAGTTATCAGAATGTATTCAAAATTAGTAATTATCAAGTTTCAAAACTAACATCGGTTTTAGAATAAATTAAATTTACATTCATAAAAAAAAACAATTCTTTTCTTTTTATCTTTTTCCCTCTTTAATTTTTTCACAAAATCAATATGCATTCATAAGTGTATATACACTATTATTATTTATTGATTGTGGTGTATTGTATATCAATGACATCAGTTCACCAATTCGAATAGTTACTACTGTGATTGAGGGTAACTGGGTAATGTATGTATGTACACATATAATGTGTGAGAGTGAGTGAGATCGCGATCACGTGAATCATTTAGCATGCTACTGCTATGATAAGATCCTAAACAAGTCGAACTTTAATTAAGCGAGCGAAGCGAGCGTTTCCACGAGACTCTTATGGCACTTCGTTCTGTTTTTTTTTTTTTTTTTTTTTTTTTTTTTTTTTTTTTTTTTTTACCGTACTAGACTCTAATGGCACTTCATTCTGTTTGTTTGTTTTTTTGTTTTTTTTGTTTTTATGTCCGTCGATAGCGGTCGAACGGAAAGTCCAATCAACTTGAAATTTGGACCATCCACAAGCCTCGATGTGGATTGAAGGTGTATAGTTTTGAGACAAAATCGTTTGAAAAGTTACAAAGTTACACCATAGTTACTGCAAAATATTTTTCTGAAACAAAATGGCGGCAAAATGTGAGATAGACAGATTTTTCTACAGATTTTTCCGGTCATGAATATGTTAATGTAATGGCGATCTGATAAGTATTGGCAAAGTTACACGAAAGTTACTCGAAAATATTTTTCTAAAACGCAGTAACGGCAAAATGTGAGGTGACTATCTTATAGTACATTTTTGTCCGGTCACGAATATACTAATGTAAACGCGATCCGATACGTATTAGAGGCAGAAATTACATTTCTATTGCTGTCAATAAGTGTTAGTAACGGTGGCGGACCGTGTTGAAAACATGACCACGAAAATTCTTAGCAACGCACATTGCACTGCATACAACAATGTCGGAAAGTATAATAGCCATGGAAATAAGAACAATTTTTGCAATGCGCATTCTTGAATTGTTGTTAATTGTTGGTCGTATTAGCATTGAAACCTTTTCACCAGAAAGTTCGTAGATATTGACGCGCTCGCTTATCAACGCGTCAACAGAGCGTTTTCCTAGTATTATTACTTACAGCAATTAAAATTACATTAGCCCAAACATTAATAATATTATCAGTATTTGGTATTATACAGTTCCTATCTTCCGATTGTAATAAAATATTCTTTGTACTTTGTCGTTTTTATTTTATTACTAGAAATTTTACATGGATTGTTATTTAATTAATTAATAATAAGCAGAGTTTGTTATTTTGCACGTGTTGTTTAGCTCATATGTATCAACTCTCTTGAAAACGACCCAATACTAATTTTTCATTAGGTTTTATGACAATAAAGTTTCCTGTTGGCTTCTGGGAAAGGATTGAAATATTGTTAACCCTACAAAAACTCAAGAAACACGCCAGTAACTGAAACATTGTAATATTTTCCAAACATCGAACGCCACAACAAATCCCCAATTGTTTCCTACAGTCACGGGGAACTAATTTATCTGATACTAATCTTCAAATAAAAACAAAGAGTTTATCGCTTCTCTTGAAAGTAGCAAAGATATACTACTATTATTCCAATGTCTTTGAGAAGTAGGTGAGTCGACTGCGGCAGCCATGTTTGCACGTGTCGTGTGCACTCAATCTGACCATATCTGACTCAAGTTGATCAAGAAGGCAGTGACAGCGTGCATGGGCCGGGCACGCGAGTTGATCAAGAAGGCAGTGACAGCGTGCATGGGCCGGGCACGCGAGTCGATCAAGAAGGCAGTGGGTGAGTGAGTGGTACGTGATTTGTGTAGTGCATTACGTCGCTCTGGTGGTCTTCCTGTGAATGCAACAAGGGCACAAGCCGGGTGGGTGCTAAATTTGCATTGAACGTTCTTAACACTAAGGTAGGCCCAGGTGTTGTTACTAGATGTTCGATTCATTACCTACACACGTTGTGTGTGTGAAACTGCGTAATAGTCGAGAGTATCTGTGAGCGACACTACCAGCTGAGACCAAACGCATGGTTTATAATTAGCCTGCGCTTTCTTCCAACGTGATTATACGTCAACTAAAAGTTATTCGTTTTGCCTTCCCTTCCGTGTTTTTAATCGTTTCGGCAAATATCGTTTCTGAAAATAGAACGATGTTTGTGGTGTTCCGTCATTTCTTGTTGAGAGATTTCAATACCCGCTGCATTTCTGCTAGAATACCATTAACACCATAATATACCCGTTTGGATTATGTAGTGTTTAAGATGTACTCGACAACTTGGTCATATGACGTCGCCCGAATCAAATCTCTCACACATCGCCGGGATCGTCATAAGGAAGTTCATTTTGGGGGATGTGGTTGTGGGGTAGGGGCGTTTAGGTCGCAAAGAGGTCCGGCTTGATTCGTGAATGAGAATAAAAAGAGAGACTAACGAAAAAGTGAGAGACCATTATGATTGACCAAATAAGGGAATATAAAAGATATGCACAACAGCCTTCTTTTGCGGGCACCGGTCACCACGAGGAGAGACCTACCTCGACCGGCATAATAATATACCAGTAGATAAGCGTTTGTTGGAAGTAAGAGTCGGTGTATAATATATTAAGGGGGGACAACACTGAAAATCTCATTATTTAAAACAAAAAATTTCAATCTACAATTTTTTTTATTTAATTGTTTAAACTATTAACAATCGATTCAAAACACAAAGTAAATTATATATTTCATATAGAATACTCATATCTATATTCTTGTGGATGTATGCGCTGCGTGTTTGCCCTAAAATGCGAGCAAAGACAGGTTTTGTTGCGATTTTGCAGGAAGTATTTTTCCTACACAATACAGTATGGAGAAATTCATATCTTCTAAACTGGCCACCTAAATCTTATAATATTTTGTGCGTATGTTCTCCAATGCCATTAAGATGAAATGATGCATGGCCAAGTTTGTATCTATGTAAAAAGTATTTTTTTTTCATTAAAACATTTTTATCTTTATTTTTTTATAAAAATGTTAAAAGCAAAAAATGTATAGCCTCCATAAAAAACACAGGTTCAAAGTGGTGATGCATCATTTCATTGCTTGTCTGCATAACTTCAAATAACACTTTACAAAAGTTGATTATCTCAATTGGTTCTCATGTAATCGTTTTCCCGGTGTGCATTGTTGTAATAACAACAACAATGTCAATAACAATAGAAATGTAAATATAAAAAAAAAAAAATTAATAACTTTAGGTAAGTGTTTGGTGTGTTCAACAAGTTTCAGTTTAATTGTTGCCATAGAGCAGAAGTTAGGATTTTCAGTGTTGTCCCCCCTTAACAGGGAAGGATACCTCTATGTCAAAAACCGCACAAAATTCTAATTTTTAAATTATATCACAAGAATGGGCTTCGAAATCGAAAATCTGAATCAACAGCGAGCTGTAGTTTAGTAAGCCTTACACATTGAATGCTCTTAGTCATGACTTATATTATAATCAGTATGTTTTTTTATAAATAATTAATTTTATTACTAATTATCGAATTATAATCAAAATACTACTCTAATGGTTATAATATTTTATTCAGTATGTAGGTCTTACCAAAGCTCAGTGCGCTGCTGATTTAGATTTTCGATTTCTTGTTACAATCTTGAGATATAATTTAATAATGGACATTTTCTGCGGTTTTTGACGTAGAGACTATCCTTCGCCCTTAAGAATATGGCGCACGTGTACAACTGCGTTTCAAGATATATTATGGTGTATATTTTTCTCAAGATACCAAAAACTCACGTCACGTGTCTGAATAGCTGCATAAAAACAATAGAAATGTTTCATGTGGTAGTCTCGTATGGCAAAACACTGTTGCCAATAATGTGCGATTGTATTGTGTTGTTTGCGACTCGTGGGTTTATCAAGTCTGTATGACCATCTAGCCTGCCCCATCTCTAGCCCTATCGCATGCACTCTGTTCCAACGATAATCAACAGATTCTTGGCGTCCTTTCATACATTCGTAAAAGCGGTCCGTTTAGTATTCATAGTTCCCACGTGACGTCACAGCGGCCATGATTGCGACACAATTGATGAGGAGCCCATCCTAGATCATTGGCAAATAATATTCAAATTTAATAAATAAGCCTGATTTAGAATTTAAAATGTAAACATAAGTAACACAAAAATAAAAAAATTGCCGCAGATACAAATTTTATTTCAAAAACAGGCTGGATTTTAAAGAACTAAGAATATTTGTGTTCTACCACAACAGCTTTCAATTGTTTCTCCATGGCAACATCAAAGTTTGATCACAAATGTGGCCGCCACGCGCAAAGATGTGACGTACGTGCAACCTATCCTATGAATAGAGGCCACAAGCTGATTTAACCTGCGCACTGTGTTCTGGGACATGATTCATGTATAGATGTTAGAAACTATAGAAGTAGAACTATACGTTGGTACTCGGCTATTTCATCAGAATGAGAGTTACGCCGTAGCATGGGCTTAATTCGCCGTAGCATGGGCTTAATACGCCGTAGCATGGGCTTAAAATTACAGAAAATGTATTAAATTTGGGAGACCTAAGAGACACCCACATATATGCAGTCTTATGTATCTTAGAAGCAACACACGGTCTCAACCAGAACCAGCTATATGTCTTCTAGGCGTTCGATTTATGGTAATTGCGCATGGTGGAAAAGATCTCCCCCCTGTTCCACTACTTCTCCAACCTACATCTAATGTGTTTTAGAAGACACGGGGCTAGTTTCACCAAACTTTGAACCTCAGATTAGACGCTAATCGGATATTTGCTACGAACAACAAACATGGCAACTGCAATTCATTTTTAATATTGTACTGTTTCTTGAAACCAGGTTACCAAACCGATTTTACTAAATCAGAGCTTAACCTTCAAACAAAAGATCAGTTCGAACTTCGAACTCGTTTACCGAACCTCCGCCGGAGATTGACGGACCTTTATTCCTTGTTCACACTTTGTCCACTAACAGAAGTTAAGCTAACAGTTGTTAGCGCCGTAACTACGTTCCTCAAACGAAGTTAGTGCTTAACGTAGGTTAGGCTAACTGCGTTCTGTCCGTTCACATTACGTTCTTAACTTCTGTCTGTTAGTGGGCAAAGTGTGAACAAGGTATTATTCGAACCTAGCGCCGCGTATACCTATGGCAGCTGCAAGATGTGGTGCGCTCTAGTGGAACAGTCCGTAAGGTAGAATTTTGGCGGTGTGAGTGATGGCGTCAGTTTTTGTGTTTACATCGTAGCAGTTCTAGAAAACACTAGTGTATACTCCAATTAAACCAGTCTATTTATTCAGTTAATCAGTTCCTAGTATCCCGACATGTAATCCTTCCAGCTAACAGTCTATTTATAGAGCGTACAAAGGCTCAGCAAATAGGGTTGCACACTTGCATTGCATATTACGAAGGACGTGGATCTCTGTCCTGTCTTTGTCAGCCCCAGGCAATCTCGTTAGAGATGTACACCGTAAACCACTAACATGTGCGAGTACTCGTGGTTATACAGAAATAGCCATCTACGAATCTCGGTTTTGTTTCCTTCCAGTACAGCCAGACAGACAACAGACTGCATGATAATAAATCTTGTTTTCTAGTTTTAACGAGTACTGGTACACAAAGTGGAAGGTTGTGTCAAAGGCTGTGTAGTGTATGTGTGTGTTCATTAATGAGAAAGCAATTTCATCTGCTTAATTTAGAACACGTTGTTTGAATTAAAACAAAAAGTTTGGTGTGATTATTAGTAAATTAGTATGCAGTGCGTTCTTCAAACGAAACTTATTTTTCACTGTTTACTTTTGTTTATATTTTGTATTGACTTCAACCTCGTTGGTTGGCAATACGTATAACATACCATAACATATTCAGGAAGATTTGAAGCGTGTAATTTGTTTGGTGCCGAAATTGTCGGGCTTAACAAGTTGGCAAAGTACGCAAGAGTCTTGTTTACGTCGACGTGAACTAAAACCAGTTTGAACGAAAGAAAACACTCTAAAACGCGTGAGCCAATTTAATTTCCGGGTTACGGTCGCTCTTTGCGTCATCCGCAGTAGTTACGTGTTAAATTGAAGTAGTCTGTTGAATTGAATGGTCAAAATTAAGTTCCGAGAGCAAAATGATTTTCTAGATACTGCACAACGTTAATTTGCTCTGACTGGGATTCGAGCGCAGACCTTACGGCTTCACGTGAACGCTGCTCTCCAATTTGGGGAGTAAATGATTATAATCGTACCATCTTCTCAGTGTAGAGTAATGGTGAGTTTACATAACTGACTAGTGATTAAGGATTAGCGACTAAGAGCGCGTTCATAAAACTGACTAGCCGCAACAGGCTTCTCTCATTGGCCGACAGTGGGAATACTGCGTGCTGATTGGCCGTGACTAAGGACTTGACCAAGGAGCTGAGATATCTTCAACTTCTTAGTCAAGTCAAGTGAAACCTTAGTCACAGCCAATCGGAGAGCAGTATTCTCACTGTCGGCCAATGAGAGAAGCCTGTTGCGGCTAGTCAGTTATATTAACGCGCTCTTAGTCGCTAATCCTTAATCACTAGTCAGTTATGTAAACCCGCTATAAAGGGTACCTAGTGAAGTGAGCTCACACACGCGTTGATACTCTCAGCGTTAGTATTATCATGTATACAAAATAACTGAGTCCAATGGTACATATTAAATGTTCTACTTCTCTTCTTCTCAGTGGTTCCTACCACCAAAGCCACCGTTTACATAATATACACAATATTCTATTCTTGCCGGTGCAGTTAGCAGAGGTCGATAGGCGTTGCTCTAGTAACCGCGGTCTCTGCGTTCCAGGTTCGAATCCTGGCTTAGGCATGGATGTCATGTGGCGTTTTTTCATCCTCATAATCACCCACTCATCGTCTCGATTAGCTTCTTTGCAAAACAAAATGAGACGTAAAACCCCAAATATCATCATCATTCTATTCTTGTTACTTTACGTCTCTATTATTGCAAATTGCAAATTGCAATAATACCATTTGAGACTATGAGGGGTGACATATGAGGATAAAGCAAAATGCAAAACCTATGCCTTATGTGGGATTCGATCCCACGTCCCTACAGCCCCTCGCTTTTAGGACCTACGCTCCAACCGCATGGACGGCAAACTATAGTAGTAGAACCTTTAAAATACATCGGTCTCTGCAGCCAGCCAAAGTTTTTGCCAATCGACACAATAATAATAGTCATAATACAAAATATATAATAAACAAAATTAATAATACAATATAATAGATAAAAGTCAATTTCTAAAGTTATACAACCCCATGCAGCCCGAACTGAAAATTGAACTCTAGGCCACCCAAACTCAATCCATGTAAGGCACCTACGAGCTACACGCTAGTTCGGAAGGGGGGGGGGGGGGGGGGGGTATACGAATATCGGCATTATACTAGTGACGTCCGTGTCAATTTCTAGTGAACAAATCGTGCAAAAGTCGTAAAGACGTTGTAAGTATTTGACGTGTGCGTCGAGTAGGCCTAGAGTGACGACACATAGTGGATGTCGAGCCCAGAATAGACCACGCGTCCTTCAGTCGCACGCTAGCTCTCTCCACTGCACCATACAGCGATGAGCTTTTCGACGAACCTACGCAAATATCACAATGACTAAACGTTATGTTACCCTTAATCGCAGACAGTGGATGTTCACGACTTCACTTACACTACCAGCTGCTGCACTGAGTGATAAAACTAGTGGACTCCAACACCGCTGATTTACGCATACATACTCACGGAAGTTTTTGGTGACTGTACAAAGTGTTAGTTTTTTATTCCATAAGTGTTGAAGTGACTAATCATGTAAGTATTATACATAAGAATTCCTAAATTATAAGCTACTGACTTACTCGATTACAAAAGTTCTTCTTTGAACTTTGCTGGAACCCTTTCCCGGGCTGGGCCCTTTAGAAATACAGAATGAAAACCGCATACAGGAAAAAACAGGATGAAGGAATACAGGATCAAAACCGCGTATAAGCCCGAGGACCGGGGTGATAACAGTTAGAACTGATGTGTAGGGGGAACCTGCAATAGTGCATGTCCGATGACCAGTGTAAAAAACGCGAGAAAGAATCTGAATGAGTGCCCAGTAAGAGCGACAGGGGCTGAAGTCTAGGGCTGAACCATCCAGGATCCAGGTTCCCCAGACTGGGACGGATAAAGTAATTATTTAGACTATCACCATCGATATTTCCACATGGTCTATGATGAGCTGAACTTGCTATATACCCATGCGATTCAAGCAAGGAACATTATTTGTTATGTTAGTAAAGAAAAATTAGTGCGAGAATCACCTAAGATAGCAATTATTTCATTTGATTATTTGTTGTTTAATGATGTACTCGACAGCTTGATCATATGATGTCTTCCTTCTGTCTTCATATGATTGACTATTGTACACATCGCGGGGGTCGTCCTAAGGAGAGTCTAGTAAGGGGGGGCAGGGCCAAATGGGAGCTGTGGGGGGGGGGGGGGTCTTCATTTGTCGCCTCTTACTACTGGCAGAGTCACCCTGAGCCTATTCTACCCCAGGCCCAGCCCACTTCGATGTTAATGAATGTGAGAAGTGACAGAACTTCGTATGGCCTACTTGTTCGTTCCTGTTCCTGAATAAATAATAGAATATCGATTCGTAAAACGAGCATGTAAACATTGCCTATATAGTAAATATTTTTGGAGAAGAGAATAATCTCTCCACCTTGTTGCCAGATTGTGTCGCACAGTGTTGTACGTGTGACGACGGGATGTCACAATCAGCGGAGACAGGCTGTCTCGTTCCTCCACGCCATGTTGTCCCCTGTCACAGGTGGTTCTATACTCTGTTGTGTGATGGACAATATCTCCACCTTGTTGCCAGATTGTGTCGCACAGTGTTGTACGTGTGACGACGGGATGTCACAATCAGCGGAGACAGGCTGTCTCGTTCCTCCACGCCATGTTGTCCCCTGTCACAGGTGGTTCTATACTCTGTTGTGTGATGGACAATATCACCACCTTGTTGCCAGATTGTGTCGTACAGTGTTGCACGTGTGACGACGGGATGTCACAATCAGTGGAGACAGGCTGTCTCGTTCCTCCACGCCATGTTGTCCCCTGTCACAGGTGGTTCTATACTCTGTTGTGTGATGGACAATATCACCACCTGGTTGCCAGATTGTGTCGCACAGTGTTGTACGTGTGACGACGGGATGTCACAATCAGTGGAGACAGGCTGTCTCGTTCCTCCACGCCATGTTGTCTCCTGTCACAGGTGGTTCTATACTCTGTTGTGTGATGGACAATATCACCACCTTGTTGCCAGATTGTGTCGCACAGTGTTGTACGTGTGACGACGGGATGTCACAATCAGCGGAGACAGGCTGTCTCGTTCCTCCACGCCATGTTGTCCCCTGTCACAGGTGTTTTTATACTCTGTTGTGTGATGGACAATATCACCACCTTGTTGCCAGATTGTGTCGCACAGTGTTGTACGTGTGACGACGGGATGTCACAATCAGCGGAGACAGGCTGTCTCGTTCCTCCACGCCATGTTGTCCCCTGTCACAGGTGGTTCTATACTCTGTTGTGTGATGGACAATATCACCACCTTGTTGCCAGATTGTGTCGCACAGTGTTGAACGTGTGACGACGGGATGTCACAATCAGTGGAGACAGGCTGTCTCGTTCCTCCACGCCATGTTGTCCCCTGTCACAGGTGGTTCTATACTCTGTTGTGTGATGGACAATATCACCACCTTGTTGCCAGATTGTGTCGCACAGTGTTGTACGTGTGACGACGGGATGTCACAATCAGTGGAGACAGGCTGTCTCGTTCCTCCACGCCATGTTGTCCCCTGTCACAGGTGGTTCTATACTCTGTTGTGTGATGGACAATATCACCACCTTGTTGCCAGATTGTGTCGCACAGTGTTGCACGTGTGACGACGGGATGTCACAATCAGTGGAGACAGGCTGTCTCGTTCCTCCACGCCATGTTGTCCCCTGTCACAGGTGGTTCTATACTCTGTTGTGTGATGGACAATATCACCACCTTGTTGCCAGATTGGGTCGCACAGTGTTGTACGTGTGACGACGGATGTCACAATCAGCGGAGACAGGCTGTCTCGTTCCTCCACGCCATGTTGTCCCCTGTCACAGGTGGTTCTATACTCTGTTGTGTGATGGACAATATCACCACCTTGTTGCCAGATTGGGTCGCACAGTGTTGCACGTGTGACGACGGGATGTCACAATCAGTGGAGACAGGCTGTCTCGTTCCTCCACGCCATGTTGTCCCCTGTCACAGGTGGTTCTATACTCTGTTGTGTGATGGACAATATCACCACCTTGTTGCCAGATTGGGTCGCACAGTGTTGTACGTGTGACGACGGATGTCACAATCAGCGGAGACAGGCTGTCTCGTTCCTCCACGCCATGTTGTCCCCTGTCACAGGTGGTTCTATACTCTGTTGTGTGATGGACAATATCACCACCTTGTTGCCAGATTGGGTCGCACAGTGTTGTACGTGTGACGACGGGATGTCACAATCAGTGGAGACAGGCTGTCTCGTTCCTCCACGCCATGTTGTCCCCTGTCACAGGTGGTTCTATACTCTGTTGTGTGATGGACAATATCACCACCTTGTTGCCAGATTGTGTCGCACAGTGTTGTACGTGTGACGACGGGATGTCACAATCAGCGGAGACAGGCTGTCTCGTTCCTCCACGCCATGTTGTCCCCTGTCACAGGTGGTTCTATACTCTGTTGTGTGATGGACAATATCACCACCTTGTTGCCAGATTGTGTCGCACAGTGTTGTACGTGTGACGACGGGATGTCACAATCAGTGGAGACAGGCTGTCTCGTTCCTCCACGCCATGTTGTCCCCTGTCACAGGTGGTTCTATACTCTGTTGTGTGATGGACAATATCACCACCTTGTTGCCAGATTGTGTCGCACAGTGTTGTACGTGTGACGACGGGATGTCACAATCAGCGGAGACAGGCTGTCTCGTTCCTCCACGCCATGTTGTCCCCTGTCACAGGTGGTTCTATACTCTGTTGTGTGATGGACAATATCACCACCTTGTTGCCAGATTGTGTCGCACAGTGTTGTACGTGTGACGACGGGATGTCACAATCAGTGGAGACAGACTGTCTCGTTCCTCCACGCACGCACGCACCTGTTGACACACTTGGCGATGTTGCCATGTCGTTATTTACGCTTGGGAATAACGTGTTTCGTCAGCTTCTGTGCAGAGAGTTCTCGGGCGTAGATTGGCCGTCATCTAGACTTGAGACGCTCCCCTCCTGCTCCACTCTATCGCTAGTGACCACCCTTTACCCCGTGACAACCCGCCATCCGACAATCATATCATATTTATTCATTTCATTTCATATTATATTATTTATAATCAGTCGTATTTTTTATGCTGGGCGGTGGTGGACTATGGAACTATGGGGTGGAGCTTTTAAACTATGTCAAACCATGGATTTATAATAGTACCTACAACTCCATGGTCAAACTAAGAATATCTGCACTCTAGTTTCGTGGGGGCTGCTGGTTCCTTATTATCTTATTGCCTGAGAGTCTCAAGGTCGCGCCTAGAGTACTCTGCTGGGGTTGTTATTGCGGGAATCCCTCGACCTTGAAAGCAATACTCATGTTGTACTTAAAATACAACATGTATAAACTGGACCAAAACGGCGGTTTGATCTCCATGCTTACATGTCTCGCATGTGTGTAACTAAACGAACTATAATTCGTACAAAATATCACTCTGTGTGTGCATGTGGAAACTGATCGGTTACCAAAAAAACCACAACGATTACAGTTTAGCTCTTGCCTCGTTCTTGCCACCAACGAGACTGCTTTTACGAAACCGCGGGCTATTAATATTTTTTCCAATAATGTGCAAAATGTTACTTCTCAGTCACACGCGTTTCTTTACGTTGTAAGTATCTAGTATTTTACATAAAATGCGAAATAAAGAGTATGTGAAAATGTCTGCAAAGCAGTCCCCTAGACCCAATCGCGAAATTCGTCTTTCCGTTAGAAACAGTTCGGTCGATGTTTAGATCAAAGAAAGTGATCTTTGCGTCTTGTCCATACATTCGTTTCGGGCTCACGTGGGAGTCTGAATGACGTCACAGATCGCACGAGGTTTATTTCGATTTCTTTGAAACGGCGGAGAGAGAAGAGTGGGCGGAACAGAAGGCCAAATGGGATCCTTGAGACCTCTATGTCCCGGGTTCGATACCCACCACGTTACTGACAGAGGTGGCTCAGCGGCAACGATGGGGAAAATGAGCTTTTTTAAATGTTCAGGGCCTGGATTCACAGGAGGTCCTTACTTTGAACCTCTTGTGAATCCAGGCCCACATGAATTGTAGAAGACTATAGGATTGTTCATTGCGTATTTTTCGACCAGAAATTAGTAACTTCTTCCTGTGTGACGTAGGCCTGGATTCACAAGAGGTTAAAAGTTAGAAATATACTTAGGATCTCATGTGAATGCGGGCCCAGTTTCATAAAAAAATGGAACTGAATAAAAAGTTCAAGTTTCTTTTTAAAGTAAAGTGAAGTACTAAGGTTCAACTTCACTCAAATGCAGTGCAAAGTTCCTTTCAAAGTTACTACTCAAATTTTATATAATTCCTTGATCAAAGAAATAATATTTTGATTACGTTTACTTTTGGTGCACCTTTAGAACGCCCCTCAAAATGCGCTCTCTCCTTAGGGGGCACATATAGCTCCACCAATACCCCCCCCCCCCCAAAGAACGGCTTTCATATGTAAAACAAAAGTGAATGTAAGCAATAAAATTTAAAATTATTCCCTAGGTTATTTACGGTGTTTTCATATAATGCGCATAGCACCCACATCGAGTGTCGAAATGGCATGATATTGGTAGTTTATTGTTTAAAGTGTTTCAGACGGCGTTTGGTTGAGTTCGACTGTTTTTTTCTAAATTTGGTTTGCTTTTATCACTGAAAAACATCTTGACAACTCTATATTCTGTGGATTCTACAATGTCACATATAATTATTTTCGGAAACTTTATCGGAGGATACACTTGTTTAAACTCCCATATTTCGTCGTATTCGTATTGCATTGACAGCTCAAATCAAATGTAAATATACATATTGGCCTCCAACATGGCCGCCGTGACGTCACGAGAGCTACACTACAAGCGGACGTGGTCGAGTGGCTGTCGGCCTTGTAGTTCCAAGATTGACCACAAGGTCTGCGTAGCGCTGGACGGCTGGCGTGCTCTCTTCAAACGCGTATTTTTAAACAACGTGATAATATAGAACCGAATTCGTGTGAGGATGTAAGGCGTAAGTTCTGTGGGTTGTTTAACTTGGCACTAGGTTATTAGTGTGTGTAGCTGTGACATCACAAGTCACTGGAACTGCAAACACGTACGTTCAAGGTAGCCTACCATTACCAACCTTCAAAGCATACATTTACAACTGCTTCATGCTCTTTG
This sequence comes from Isoperla grammatica, assembly GCA_945910005.1. NCBI lineage: Eukaryota > Metazoa > Arthropoda > Insecta > Plecoptera > Perlodidae > Isoperla > Isoperla grammatica. Next base: position 27,066,541 of record OX246739.1, read on the forward strand.
TGGGGGTGTTGCATGCTCTTAGCAAAGTTAGCATCCCCTTACAGTTCCAGTGCCCAGCACAGCGTGCTAATAATCTGGGGGAAAGTGTAATGTTCCTCGTTGGCTTGTTTTAGTAATGTGTGGATGTTACGATTGGCAAGTACTCGGCACGATAAACAATATAAATAAATTTAAGTTTAAACACGGCCGACACAGAACACAGCAAAAGAGCAGTCTTGGCCGGTTCGCGACCGACATACACGGTTGATTGATGATCATTGAACGTCAAGGAGGTCGATCTTTGAGCTCTGGCTGAGAATTCGCCTGCGTTTGAGATTTCCGGCACACCCACGCCTTTTTTACATGAGGATCAGGGTTCGAGGCTTGTGACACGTCCGTTTTCGGGCGAATTCATCAACTTCTGCCACTGCTATTTCCTTTATGAGGGCGCGGAAGACATATGATCCTCTAAATCCTCTGCCATCCATGCATGCGGCGATACATCACATCAATAAAGTGAAAACTGGACTTAATTTGGATTCAGAAAACTGGATTCTGTTTAAAAAAACGTCTTATATTGTAACTAGGATGGCAATTATATTTAAAATTTGAAAAACCAATCCAGCAATATTTGTTAATGCACATATAGTATTTATCAAGGTAGATGTATGTGTGCGGTGTCTTGTATTGGGATTGGACGTCTAAAGTGGTGGACAGGACCAGATTAGTCCCAACATCTACCCCCACTACCGAGCCAAGCCACCGTTCACCCTACGCTGGCAGCCGCTTAACAATACCAACTGTTTTAACAATAATAGATACAACGAAATATTTCAGTTCATATCGACGTTCATAAATATTTAAAATTTAATCATTATTCTGATCATGTTTTTTTTTAGTTTTTCCTGTATCTTTAAATAATTTGATTAGTCCTTAGAATTATAATAGATAATTGATTTAAAATCTTTTTTCCGAAAAAAAAAAAGCTTGAGAAAACAGTCAAAAAGTTTAAAATCATGTGACAAGAATAATCAGGATCTGCCATTTTCATAACAGTTTTGCAAAAAAAAGTAATAACAAGGCAGTTTCATTTACTTGTGGTAATTTTCTTGAGCCAGAAATAATCATGGTCGACTCTTCGAGAAAGGGCCTGTGGTCCGGTCACCGCTTTTGTCAAACGGGTTGACTTTACTAGTAGTCGCCATCATCAGCGGAGATGAGTGGGGGTAAAAGAGGGGTAACATTTCTCCTTATTTGGACTTACTTGTCCACGAGTTATGACGCTTGTCTGTGTTGCAGAGATGGACACTGTTTACCCGGAGCCCATGTCCCGGTTACATCGACGAGCCGTTCGGAAACAAACTAACCGAGCTTCAGCGGGACGATACCGAACACAGCCGGTCACTTTCCAGGAGATCAAGGTAGATATTGTCATGTCCTTCAATGTTCTTCAATGTTTACTGATCGTTATATCTCATAAACCTATTACGTGTACGTTGCCTATATTGATTCGTAAATTAGACTGATCCCTAAAATATAGGGTGAGTTTAGAGTAAACACATGTTCTGGCCGACCCCCCATTTACTGTCGGCGACAAGTATCAAACAAATGGTAAACCCTTTATTTTGTACGTTGTTGTTTGTTGAATTTGTATTTGTATTTGTTTATATGTAATTCGCTCATTTCAGTTTTACATTTATAAACTTGTACCTAAAACTGATATTTTTTATTTGAAAATGTTTTGTTTTTTGAGAATGCATACGCTAAAGACTGATTGTTTTTCGTATGGTTATTGGTTAGTAGTAGTTTAGTCTCAGGGTGTCCTCATATTAGATCAGAAGATTACCTGACGTCATTTCTTGGAGAGACATGTGTTCCACTACATTGGGCAGTCGCTCCACGTCTTCGCGATTCTCCCTCCCCCCCTCCCCCTCCCGGCATCCCTACTCCACCGGTCATTATTAAAACCTGTGACGCTCTGCGGCTATTTCTCTCATTTGATTCAGCTGGGCCAGAGTTGCTTTCGTTGAAGTGTTCTTATATAGCCAGTTTTAAAGACCGATGCAAGATATTGTGTTTGAGTATATTGCGTTCAATACAATATTATAAACAAAATCTTAGCACTGCTAAAAAAAAAGTGCCTAGCACTGTAAAAATGTATGCCACTATTTACCTGTGATTGTGAACAAAATATTACGCTTTCGTAGGCCTACTCCGGTTGAATTTACTGATCCGGAGAAATCGTACCACGTACAGTGGAGGCTCATGGGGGTTGAAATTGGTAGGGCAAAAACCATTTATCAAAAGAAAAATTATTTAAAGAATGGCTAATCAATGACCATTGACCCTCATCAGCGCACATTTACTCGCTGACACTGTTTCTGGCGGCAAGGACACAGATATGCTGTGACCAAACAGCAACGTAAAATCAGCATCCCTCGCCCGCTCCTTCGTTATAAACTGGAACTGCGCTTGCGCGGCAGGCCCACAACCTGCGTGTGTACCAGCTGTATGTGTAACGTTATGTCTAATTGTCTAGGAGGTGGACGAGGAGAACCTGGAAGACCAGCAGAGCGTAGAGACGACAGCAGCGGCCGCCAGCAAGTCAGAACTCGATCTCAATTCAAAGTTCGAAGAGTTCTGGCGGATGGGGAGAGAGAAAGCCAAAGAGAAGAAAAAGAAGCGTGCATCGTTGGACAATAGTAACGTCTCGTTGCTTATCTCGAGGGACGCCGGCGACGGGGTGTCGCCCCCCGTGGAGGACTCCGATGATGACCTATCGTCGCTCGTGCCGGTGCCTGGACGAGGCAAGGCGAACCCGCGGACATCCATATGAAGCCCCGCCGGGTATCCGACGACACACCTAACGGACAATAAGTGGAGTTAACACTCGCGTTTCTAAGGTCGTCTTCACAGCATTTCAACCTCTTCCGAGATAGTTTATTCATAATTGGTATGCTATCTTTTCGAATACGACATCGAAGTACGAAACTTTATTACTTTATTAGCAACTAAACATTTATTTATTTATGTATTTATTATATTCTATGTACAAGATTTTATTAATGTATCGATGAAGCTTTGCTTTAACATTAAATTTTGTTTTTAAAGTCCTTGTCTATGGAAATTTGAGATCCCGTGCAATGTTTCCAAGTTGCGATTCTTGTTTAGTTGTGTTTAGATTCTTTTAGTAAAATAAAAGTCTGCCCCTCCTACACAAAATACGGCGCAATTGGCCGAAGTCGATCAGGCGTTGGTCTAGTAAACCACGGTCTCTGCGTTACAGGTTCGAATCCTGGCTTGGTCATGGACGTCATGTGGCGTTTTTTTCATCCTCATAACCACCCACTCATTGTCTCGACTAGCCTCGTTGCAAAAATACGTGACGTAAAACCCCAAAAATCATCATCATCATTCTACAAAAAAACTTATTTCCAGGATTGAGCCTAGCCTACCGCGTACCAGCAAACAACCTAACAGGAGCACTTTATGCCAAAAAAAAAAAAACGAACAGAGAACCTAACAGTTTGATGCTAAATATCTCTTAGCGATAGTGTAGTTGTAATTCATGGATTTTGTTCAGAGATACTATACATTCTTTGTCTTGAAATATAGGCCTACATCACACACAATCATGTTGGACTTACCTCTAAGTTCTACGCCACTGCGATTATTGTGTAGCAGCTGTTTCGTCATTTTGAAGTAGTAGAACTCTTTTCATGTATCAGAAATTATGGTTCACTGTCCATGATACGATGCTATAATCATTGTGCAGTTCACCAAACAGATCAATCACAAATGTACTTGTTGAAACGACACTGTGCAATGTACGTACATCCTTCCACAATGAGAAGCAAGTGGCCAATATGGCGCTCGGTTTAAAGAACAACGTATAATTGAGCTCTGATTGGTTTAACCACCTCACGTGATCTGCAACGTGGAAGAAGAGGTGGTGGTGGTTAAGAGGTTTTTCCCCATGTGTGTTGTGTTGTGAAGGCGGTGTCTATAAAACATATTAGCTTATTTATTTATTTTCATTCATTCATTCATTCATTCATTCATTCATTCATTTTTTTTTTTTAAATTTAATTATCCAACATCAGAACAAAATTCCAGATAACCGTCTGACATATTAACATTATTAGATTCTTTGTGATTCTTTCAAGTTCACAAAAGTCTCTTATGTTCTTCATTAGGGTATGCCAGTCTAGAATGGATTTTCATATTTATATGCCAAAACAACTATTGATAGCTCCCTGTACAATAAGAGAGTGAAATGTATTGAACTTACTCTATGCGAGTTATCCATTGTGAAGCACAAAAACCACCTGCTGACATTCAACTGAACCAAAACTAACCATGTAACACTGCTCTGTAACTAGCTCATTGAACTGCGAGCGATGATAACGATTCATCTGTCGAAGTTCATCTTCTACCTTGTTTAGGTGATGACGTAGCTGACATGCGACGAGCTCTTATCTCTACGTCATATAAACTTGTATTTGTCATTCATGCTGTGTCAGGGTTGGTAAACAACATGGTAGGTCTACAACTGCCCTCCTTTCAAGTCTTCACACCGTAACAACAACCAGTCTGTATAACGTATACAGGACTGCAATAGGGGGGGTGGGGGGGCACAGCCTTCCCGTCATCCGAGATTTAATTATTTTATACAATGTATATAGCTGACCTAACAGCTAGGACGTGTTCCAACTTGACGTTTTTAGTCGACTAGCTTCCCTAGCAGACTATCGCAACAATAAGTAACAATAATTGTTGTTAATTGTTGTGTTAGTCGGCGAAGTAGGCGAAGCAGACCAAAAGAGAGAAGTTGAAACAGGCCCTCAGGGCGTATTTCAAATCTCTATTTTGGCCTGCTTCGCCTACTTCGCGAACTAACACAACAATTCTCAATTTGTTATAATTAATTGTTACTAAATTGTTGTGTTAGTTGGCGAAACAGGCCAAGTAACCCAAGGACCCGGTTAAAGACGCACCATAATGGCCTTACATCCGCATCTCGGTAAAAGTAGCCCCCTTCTCTCACACTGGGTTTTTATATGTTGTGTTTTTATTTGTTGTGTGTGTAGTTCTTTGGTTTAGAAGTCTTCTGCTAGTTACATAACACGTTTATGCATAACATTCCCTGGGGAGGGGGGGGGGGGGGGAGAGCTAAAGTGCTAAAGCTAAAACGAAGAAATTACTTACTTTCCTCTCGAAATAGTACATTATTATGATTGTCGACACCTTGATGCATTACACTTGCGTTTAGCGGGCGCACCAAAGCTGTGGCGCATTCTCGTATTTAACACGTCTTCACTAATGAAAAAAATTCACCGTTAAGGTCACACCGACATTTCTATACATGTATGAAAATGTTTGAAATATTTTGATAATATAGTAGTTCCATGGTTTTATATATTGAGAATATATTGAATTGCCGATAACAGCATTATGTGCCATAGATGAATGACATTGACATAAACATATTTATCAAATGAGGATTGTGTGCATCGCCCCCGACCCATAAATATCATTTGTCATCATCATTTTCGTTGTCAGACTAACGAAGTAACTATTATAAGTCCATGATTAGACCAACCGTTTGGCCGTAAATGAGCGGCATTCAATGCAATGCGTAGTCAAAATTGGGGGCGCCGCCCCCGCCCCCAGTCACGGATATCGCTCTGACACTAAAATGCGATAAGTACTGTGAGACCTCATGAACACATTGGTATATGGTGCTATACTCTTTTCCCGAAATGTCACCGAACTATAATTTCCGACACTTTGATGCTGGACTGTTAATATGTTGTTGAAACACACCTTTACGGTAATTTGAAAAAACGGAAATATTTGTTGGAAAGGAGGAACATTTATAAGTAAGAGTATTTAATTATCTAGGGGATGACATATTTTAGTTTACTTATTGACAATTATTGTAAAACTCTAAAAACGGGGGCTCAGCATGGTAGGTGGACCCAGATGTTAGATGGTACATCTACCTGAAATAAACCCCAGGTTGTATTGATTGTAATGATATCTCTCACCGAAATGAAACCCGATTAATCTCTTGAGTGGAATATCTCTTTATTCTTTCAGAAATGCGAACATGGAACGTCATGATGCTTTGCTCGTTGAACAATATTATAATATTGAAATATATATATTAACATTTATGCCATATTTTAAATCATCACATACAGTCAATCACATACATATCACTGACAGTCTTCTTTATTTAGTAATTGTCATTGCACTCATTTAATAACTATTATTGTTTGATTGTTTTACTAGTAAGTAAATGTTGTGAGCTAAACAAGTAACAACATGGGACATATATTACATTCTTTCAACATTTCACTATTTATACTTTATGTACACATTTTAATAATTTAATAATATTATATAATATTTATAAAAAGACACATATACAGAGGCACGCTTACGCACAGTTAAAACAGCAGGAGATCTATAATTACTTTAATTCATTATACCACTTAAATATATATTTAATTATTGTACAGTTCTGTAGTTTCAATAACGTGCAGTGACTTTGAGCCCCAGTTTTCCTGGCTGTTTGATTGCTATTGAGTCTTAGGCCCCCAAAAGTGGTCAAAACATGTTTTAGCAAACAACGAACAATAAAGATGGATGTACGGAATCACTCAGGTTCGGAAAGGTGGGTGACCTATGCTCAAAGTTGGATGGGCTGCTGGCCTGCATGTCTTCTTCGCTCAGAAGAGATACTAGTCTGTCCTTCCAGGAAGTGAGCTCAGAAGAGACTGGTCTTGTATGGCAGGCTACTGTGCTCAGACCTTATATAGACTCAGAAGAGAGCGGTGCGGCCTTGGAGGCTACTGCGCTCAGAAGAGCTCAGTAGTGTTGTGTAGAGCTTAGAAGGTGTATGGCAGGCTACTGAGCTCAGAAGAGAGACTGATCTTGTATGGCAGGCTACTGTGCTCAGACCCTAGAGAGACTCATAAGAGAGTGGTCCGGCCTTGGAGGCTACTGAGCTCAGAAGAGCTCAGTAGGGTAGTGTAGACCTCAGAAGTTGTTGTATATGGCAGGCTTCTGAGCTCAGAAGGAAGACTGGTATGTCCTTCCAGGGTACTGAGCTCAGAAGAGAGACTGGTTGTTTTATGGCAGGCTACTGCGCTCAGAAGAGAGACTGATGTTGTATGGCAGGCTACTGCGCTCAGACCTAAGACGGAGCCTGACTTGAGCTAAGACAGACACGAGCCTGAGGGCGCTCAGACTCAAGAGGGCGACTGGCCTGGAAGGCTACTGCGCGGCCTCCTAGGGAGGTACGGCGAGGTAGCTGGCGAGTGACTAGCAGATGTGGGGGACTGCGGACTCGGCGTCGCGATGCCCGTGGGTGAGACCCGACGCCTCGTCAGGTCGGTGGGTAGTGATACCCTCCGGTCGAGGTTTGGTTCTAACGTCGAGTGCGGACTCGTGTGGATGGTGATGTGCGACGTGTTGGAGGGGTTGTTTGTCGCCGGGTCCGCGGCGTCCGTGTGCAGGATCGCGTAGTAGGGCGTGTTGGCGGGGCTGGCGTGGAGGGTGGGGGTGTGCGTGGGAGAGTCCTCGTCCAGCTGGATGCTCGTCTCCGCGGCGGAGGGGATGGTGGTGAGGAACCGGACCGTCAAGCGTGCGGGTGACCCCGGTGGCTCAACCACGTCGTCTTGGATGGCCGTCTGCCGCGTGAGACGGGGTTTGTTGCGCGACAACGGTCGGGTCAGGTCGGGTATCGACGCCGGGCCTCGTGGGTCGCTGGACGCCGACGACCTTGACATGCGCCACGTGCTGGTGCTCGCTGTAGTCGCGGAGCCGGACGAGTCGTTCCTGGAGCTCGAGAGGTTCGAGTCTTGTGACGTCTTGCGCGTGATGAGCCACGACGAGTTGCGTCGCTTAGGGTCGAGGAGGCGCAGAGGGACGCCGCAGTGGTGGTGCTGCCGCCATGAGTCCGACCGCGACGAGCTGAAGTTCTCACTGGAGGACACGGACGAAGCACGCTTGTGGTTTTTCTGCTGGATCTCTGCGATCTGATAGGCGTAGGTGTCGGGACGCTGACGTCGCGTCTCCTGGCGGTGGAGGCACGAGAACAACCCCTGCGTCTTGCCCATGAGCCAGAGTCGCGGCGTGATACGCATGCGCAGTGGCCGTGCCTCGCCCAACAGCTTGGCGTTGCAGTTACACGGCGTCGAGTGGTGAGGGTTCTCCCTAGACGACCTGTCCACAAGACTGTTGGTATTGGCCGGTGTCTGCCGGTTGCTGAAGTTAGAGCTGTGACGACATCGCCCTATCCCGCGCGTCACCCGCGACTCTTCAATCGCCTTACAGATGAGCACGCAGTCCTTCTTGAACTGTTTCGTCAGGATCGCGTAAAGGAACGGATTACAACAAGAATTCAACGGAAGGATGAACACTGTGAACACCTTCGCCTGTTCCAAACTGATGAGTTGGAGTCCAAACGCGGCCGTCAACGAAAAGAACGCGATCGGCGACCAACACAGAAAGTCAGTGAACACGAGAAGTGCCATTCTTTTCGCAATACGTGAATCGTTCGAGTTCCACGCCTGCGAGCCCCGAATGGCGCAGTACATCTTCAGGTAGCAACCCATGAGAATGAGGAACGCCACCCCGTTGATGAACATGAGGAACACGACGTAGGCGAGGCTGCCGCTCGTCGTGGTCTCGAAGGGGAGGCAGATGGCGAACTTGCGGTAGTCCGAGATGCCGAAGAGGGGGAGGATGGCCATGACGAGGGCGAAGCTCCAGCCACAGACCATGATGTAGCCGGCGTGCTTGAGGGAGAGACGCTTGTTTAGGTGCATCGCGTGGGTGATGGCGTAGTTGCGCTCCAGGGTGATCACCGCGAGGGTGTACACGGACAGCTCCGAGCTGAGGACGCCGAGGAAGCCACCCAGTTGGCATCCGACTGACATCTGCCAGGGGATCGCGTATTTGCGGAACTCGCCGAGCGTGGACGCGTCGACTACCGCCAAGAATCCTGTAAACACAGCAAGAACGAGGCTTGTAACGCGTTGACGACTACCATACAGTAATACATTTCTATTTATATACACATCTTAATTAACTGCTCAGAGTTGGTATTTTTCATATTTATAATAGTGCTTTCTTCATTACAAAAAAAATATTACAGATGGAGGTTATTAAAGTAAATTGTCTAGAAAAGATTGTTTTTAGCGACACCCTATATGTCAATGATGTTCTTTGCCGCAATCGGTAAACATCTGAACCTCCATCTCTACCTGGCACCTCCACCAAAGACATTTTGAATACGATAATCTCATGGTTGTAATTTGAGAATACATTTGTCTCTTTTCCATCTATCCATGCTTTTTATCAACAAAACGCCTAAATACAAATTCAAAATGTTAACTGCCATCATAACAAATCATATTATTAAAATATCTTCAACCCGTCTAAACAGAAGTTTATTTTTCAATATTCAATTTTAGTAAGTAATAATTATTTTAATCAATCAATCAATCAATCAATCAATCAATCAATCAATCAATCAATCAATCAATCAATCAATCAATCAATCAATCAATCAATCAATCAATCAATCAATCAATCAATCAATCAATCAATCAATCAATCAATCAATCAATTAATTAATTAGTTAATTAATTAACCAACCAACCAATAATTAATCAAATAATTAATTAATTACAATCAATCAATATTTGTTAATTATTTAATTGATTAATAATGAGCAGCTATACGGGTCTCACCGAGGTAGACCCCCATGAAGAAGTCGGCTGCCGCCAGGTTGCAGACCAGGAACCGGGGGACGTCCATCTTGCTGCGAGAGAAGATGAGGACGAACACGACGGTTCCGTTACCCAGCATGGCCAGGAGGAACACGATCCAGACGCCGCAGCGGAGTGTCCACCAGTCAAACAGGTCGTGGCACGGCAGGAAGGGTCCTGGAACACGGGGCAATACGACTCTCATGCCATGTGTTGTGTACTCGTTATCACTATACAAACGTTGTTCGTTATTTCAAGTTGAAAAAGGTAAACAGCTTAAATCTGTGTCAAAATAAGTGACAACAAATGAACGGCTTCGTGTATGTCGTTTTCATTTATTTATATTTATTATATATTTTTAAATTTATATAAGAAATAGTTTTATGTTTTAGTTTGTTTAGTTTTTGTGATATCTTTTGGAATTTATTTTATTTAGTACTCTTCCTAATATTTTATTGTGAATTATATACATTTGTTAACTGTCTTCATGTAAATCAGTTTTGATAGACATTAAACAAATATATTATAAAGATTATTGTTAGAACATTTATTTTGTAGAATTCTTTGTGAGAGTCAAAAATTTGTAAAAATAAAAGTAGGTCTCCCATTTGCCAAGCGGGCGCCTTCAATTTTGTAATTTTTAAATTCAACAACAATGGTTTTAAGATAAGAATCCCCTTCAGCCAAAGCTACCTACCTGGCAATGGCAAACACTGGATGCGCCCCTTGTGTACCTCGCTGCCCAGTAGTCGGTTGTTCTCCTGCTCCTCGAAGTACTCCTCCACATAGGACGGTAGGTTGCCGGGGTAGGTAAAGTCGGAGCCGAAGTTGTCCCAGAGGTCGTTAATCTGTGTTCCAAACTTCTTGCTCAAGTTTTCTAGAAGACAACACACACATTTTATCTTACGAAAAAGTTAATCTGTTAACATGGTTGTACTTCAGACCCGAGTTATTTAAGTTTTCTAAGAAAACCGACCCAGAGACAATCCATGCCCCTCTTCAGGTGACTAACGTATGTATAGCGTATTTGGAATAGTTGGGAAGGAATGTCCGAGGGCTGATAGTATGACTCAATCACAGCATTGACCTTTTGACTGAGGAAAACCTAGGAAAAACCTTCAGTCAGTGTAGCCGGTGGCCGCGGTATCGTACCGGCGAACTTTCGATTTAGAGTCTTGCGTGTTACCGCTGAGCCACCTCTATCGGCAGGGCTACTTCAAACATGGAAATGCATTGGTTCATCTTCCAACAAAATCGAACATGGAATATTGTTGATATTCGAAATCTGACGATCAAACACCTTAGACGTTATATTATACTATACTCGACTCATAATTTGAGTTTTCGAAAGCCAACGGTTTTGGCAATTGATTAAGCCTATCTTCCAGAGAGTACCGAAGTTGCTCAAGCCTTGATTAGTTTGGTGGTAACTTGGCTATATAATTGATAACGGTCTCGCAACTTGCGTAACAGTTTCATGCGGCTGATATTAACTGCCGCGGTACAGTTTGGATGGAAGTACAACTTTAAAAGAGCAACCAAACTATGCTGACTCTTGGCTACAAACTTGTACCGAATTCCCTTCTCTCATTTCCTGAATTACGCATTATGAACGTGTTTTCCGTTTTTCGATTATAGCCGGATACACACGCGTATTTAATTTATAATTATTCCTAGAAAATGCTCGTAGAAACGAGCACTTAATAAATTCAAAGTTGTTCTGAATTGGCCTTGTTGATTCTGGCATTTGTCCGCAGGTGTTCGCACTGTCCAATCACTGATTCATATGTTTCGTATTTGAAATATCGATCTTTGATTGGTTATCGCTCACTCGTCGATGGTGTTCGAAGCCTACAGGGTTGGTTTAGTCACTTTAAAATAAAGTCCCCCACTGCAAATCAGTTTAGTTACTAAGTGGGTAGACTCTAAGTGTGAATTTATTTATTTAATCTATCCCGGGACAATTTGCCTCACTGGTCTGGATTCACAAGAGGTCCTAAGTCTTTTTCTGGTTTTAACTCTAAGAGCAGTCAAACCTGAGCGGCCAACCGCTTGACTAAAGAAAACTCGGGGAAAACCTTCAGTCAGGATAACATGTGGCTAGTATATCGAACCGGCGACCTACCGAATTGCAATCTCTTGTCCAACCACTAAGCTACCTCTTTCGGCAGCACACTTAAAGGTAATAGAATCAACTTAAAAGTGAGAAGCGTCTGTAAAATCTGAAATGTGAGTAAAGACAATATTATTGAAGCTTGCATTTGAATTCATCCCTGTTCTTCTAAAACTCTATAAACCCCGCCATGTTGAAAGACGTGGCATTTAGACCACTCAAGATTAGCGACGTCCGAAGCCTTATTTTAGACATTCTTCACGCCTCCTTTTTTCACTTCCATCTCGTCAAAGTTTGCGCCAGATAAGAGTTTCGCGTCGCTTTATATCTCAATGAAGCAACACGTGACTGATAAGGGCGCGGAGTTTGTATGAAGTACGCCGATCTGCCGCGGTTTAACGGGGCGCTAAGCGCTGCCGTGGGTCGCATAGAAATGTTCACTTATTCCACACATTAGCATACACGAAGGTGGTGGGTTGCAGAGGCGAGCGGATGTCACAAGGATATTAACATCAGGTGGAGTGAGTTTGTTTCACGTACATATTTGCGCGGATGGACGCAAGAAGAATTTGTAATGGCAAATTAAACTTAATCTCCTGTGTGTCTTACTGATTGTGCTTTACGCTTATTCTACAACATCTTTGGAAGAACGAATGTGGATGATGCACTAAACAATATAAATGCCTAGTCTGAAAGTTGATTGTGTTCTAAAAGAGAGAGTATTCGATGCTCGCGTTGCCTTCCCCTTTTGGAACTACGTCGCATTGACTGGTTTGTTAATAAAACATATTAGTTAAGAAGTGGGCTTGTTTATAAATATAAGGATTTGTACAACTTATTGGTTATAGTGTCTGGTAAAGTATGGAGGGTAAAAGTTTGCTGTTGACGAGTTTCTGATGAAAGACGTCTGAACAATAATTGCTCTCCAAACTTAATGGTTGGTTTGACTATCTACATAATTTTGTTTCGAGTTTCACTATCTTAAATTCTACTTGAACTCTACTACTACTCTACTATTCTACTTGAAAACTCTAATATTTGCTAGCTAGGTCGAGGGCAGTAACATTTCTTTGAAGCAGAAATGTGCAAGGGCGCGTAAGAGACTTTATATCAATGTCTTCGAAGGAGAACCGATTGAGGACGCTCAGCAGTCAGGCGGGACACTAATTCGGGAGGTCGCCGGTTCGATACCGGCCACTGGCAGTGCTGACTGAAGAATTTTCCGAAGTTTTCCTCAGTCACACGGCGAATGCTGGGATCGAGTCATACTAGGACATTCCTTCCCCACTATTCCTAATACTGCAATACCTAGTTAGTCACCTGAAGAGGGACATGGGCAGGTTTCCTAGAAACAATGATTATGTCTTCGAAGGAGATAATATGAGAACTCACGCAGCTGTGGCCAGATGTCGGTGAGGCTAGAGTTCCACAAGGTCATGTCGAACTCTGTGTCGGTGGGGAAGAGCACCTCCTCGTGTACGGGGGCGCGGGGGGGAGGTTCCACGGGAATAAGGGGAAGAAACGCGCAACAATGGTACGCGTAGGACAGTACCAGCGTCTGGATGCGCGGGAAGCTCTCCGGCTGGGGAAACTCGCGCAGGTTCGGGTTGTTGAACGTCTTCAGGTGGAGAAGTCGGTCGAGTCCGTTCGGCGGGAGCTCGGGGAAGATGTTGTTGCCCAGGTTTCTGAAACAACACAAGTACGATGCTATTCGCTATGCGGGATCTGTTGGGCGCGTGTGAAGTTGAAACATCATATCTATACATACTATTTGCAAGGATATAATAATTAAAAATGATTTTTTTAATTAAGTTGACTGATAAAATAAAGAATAATTAATTTCAAAAAAATAAGTGAAGAAAACAAAATATTTTCAGGAAAAATAACAAGGCAATTGCTACTTACAGCTGATATGTATTATTATATGATAATTAATATTTCGGACGTCAGCTGACTTAATTTGAAAGCTTCTAATTGGTGGTTGCCATGGTGAAAACAAGTTGGCGGATACTTAAATATTTAGCTGGGAAGTCATCAGGCGCTATACGCACCTGCTCAGAACGATACACTTCTTTGTTAGCCTAACATAGTGCCTAATGCGGACGTTCACGCTCCTATGACCACTCCCTCTACGAACAATAACATTTACTTGTGTTGTGTACAAGCTGCCATCTTTGCACACGGAAATGTATCGTTCACTCAGCACGTTCTTGGACATTTCAAAGGTTCACACACGTTTTTAAAACTTCAATTAAAAACCGATAAGTTCTCAAACTTTGGAAATGTATACAGCGTAGTTAAAAGGCGTAGAATGATTTACAATACTAAATAATAATAAATATAAGAAATAATAAATAGAAAAAAATAGAAAAGAAATAATAAAAAATAATAATAATAAAAAAAAATAAGAAATAATATTCATCTTTATTATAAATTTTAATTAATTAACAACTTAATTTAATAAGGAGTGATTCACAAAAGGTTGTCTTGAACGATAACATTCCAATCTAAGCGTGGTTTCTCTCAAATTGTCAGCTGTGCTTTCTAATAAATTGTAATTGTATTGTGTATTAACTGTACAAAGTAATTGGAAGTACTGTTAGTCATATGAACGCGATTTATTTGACTAAAATATGATGTATTATGAATGATATAATCTTATATCATTAGTAATGTTGTATTTAAAGACGTAAACATACATTTAAGAAATTGGGAATTTTGATCGCACACAATCTTAAAATTAATTCTACAAAATGCGAGTATGCATGCGCGGTATTAGAGCGTGGCAAGGCTTTAATGAGTTTGATGTCGTGTAAAAGTTTGTTCGTTGGTTTCATATTCAAACCCTTGAGTTTGGTGGGCATACTGCGCGATTATTGGATGAGCTCTGGCTATGATCAATGCGCTGAATTAGTGGCGTCTCTTTAGCAGAAATAAAACTCCTGTCTGCATTCAATTCGACGAAATGGATAATCAATAATTTTACCAGACCAAGCTATTAACAGACTGTCCTAAACTTTTGACTGCTTCAATATTTCATTTTGATATTATCTTTGAAGAGGTTATGAATACTTTATGAGAATTCTCACTTCACTAAGTTTTAATTACATTACGTGTAGACGGGAGCGTAGTTTGACATTAATTTCGGGGGCGGAAAGGGAAGAGGGGGGAAATCCCAATAATCTGCGTTATTTCAGTCACGTTAGCTCAGCGACGCATAAAGCATAAAACTCTTTTTGTGGAGCTTACATATTCACAAAGGATGAAACATTTCAGTTAATAATAATCGGAATTCCCAATATAGCTGCAATATTTTTCAAAACCATTTTTTTTTTTACATTCATGTATAAATTGCGTCCATATAGGCTTACTTACACAGTTGTAAGAATTTAAGATCGACGGTTAAACCTTAAACATTATTTTCAACATCGATAATAATTATTGTCTAACTTTAATGGATGCTATTCCTTGTGAGTACGGCGAATCAACCACGAGAAATGGTATTGTGTACCTCATATCTTTACAGCTAACGCAACGCAACATTCCAAGATATTAGAGAAACATACAATAAAGGTAGTGTGGCATGAGCTACGTTTCAGAATTTATCGGATTACAGCCAAAAACAGCAATGTAAGTTTTTCAATATTCATAATGGATTGCGATTCTTTCTTACATGTTCAAAAATCAATCATTAAATACAGGCTCAATTCTATTGGACATTCCTCCCATTTACGAAGCAAAACAAATCCCATTAGTTTCACTTGAATGTGTTAATTTGTCAACCACGTACTCTTCAAGTGACAATAATGCTTCATTTTGATTGTTGTACTTGTCAATAATTCAGAGGCGTATTTGTACTTTTCCTATACGTAAAAAAAAAAAAAATTGTCAAGTGCAAATTAATGCATTTTTGATTTAAAAAATCTAGGTTCTTTCAATTTTGTTCCAGACGCGCGAATATTATATACCTACGTCACTGTATATCACATGTTGTCGGTTCCTTTTGAATTGTAACATGTTTCTGGTGCAATTTACTACCCAAATCACCAACACCTAAAATCACCAATAATCACTTTAAATCAGCATGAAGGTACTTACAAGTCTTCCAGCTGTGTGAAGGACAGGAAGGCCTCGGGATGGACGTCTGAAATCGCATTGCTCTCCAAATCTCTGCGAACAAAAACAACCGTATTGAAGGTGTTAAAATTATTTTCATTACACCCAATTTTCGGACAAAAACAGCATATAATACTAAC
This sequence comes from Isoperla grammatica, assembly GCA_945910005.1. Taxonomy (NCBI): domain Eukaryota; kingdom Metazoa; phylum Arthropoda; class Insecta; order Plecoptera; family Perlodidae; genus Isoperla; species Isoperla grammatica. The sequence goes on from OX246739.1 coordinate 27,082,674, forward strand.
ATAATGATATATCATACCTGATGATATGATATAACACACCTGATATCATGTATAAAGCTACGTAACCGTCACCGAAAATAAGACCATCAACCACGTGATCTTTGTTGGGCGAATATTTCACCTCCCCTCAAAACATTGGGAAGCACAGCCAATATCAACAATATGCAGAAGGGTCGTATATAAAGAAGCCTTTTACAGAAACGATGATAGGCCGCAATTGAGCGATACAATAGTTGGATCTTTGCCATTCTAAACGAGCAGAACAATATAATTTAGGCACTGTTCTAAGAAACGTTTTATGGTAGAATAACGTTGGCAGAGTTCCAATAGATGGCATTCAGAAAATGCAAACACAGATATCATGAGATAAGTTGTTCGCTTCTTGTCTGTCAGTGAATAAATCAGTATAATGCATAGTTTACGTTGTCGATTACAGTGCTGATTTGTTAGCGGGGGATATTTTACAAACATAATTTATCGTCGCTTCCATCAACAGTTTTGAAGTTATTTGACTTTAATTGTGTTTGAATGTCATGCCTTCAAATTAAATCAACAGTTCGTATAAGGAAATCGGTCCACTGCACACGGTCAATCGATGTCCCTCTTTATAGGCACTGGGTTTGAAGTTACGTGACTAACTAGGTGGGACTATAGAGGTATTTAGAAAAGTTGGGAAGGAGGCTGATAGTATGACTCAATCCCAGCATTCGTCGAAAACATCGAAAAGACCATCAGTGAGGACTGCCGGTGCGCGGTTAACACGATATAAACAAGAGTGACAAGGAGTAACAAGGAGTGATATAAAGTATAAACACGTTCATGCGAATGACTACTATACCCGTCCAACTACCAGTATAATATAACAAACGTCGCACAAATCGATAATCTACAACCAGCTGACTGAAATTCATTCAGAAGCTTGTGTGAATGGAAACGCTCGTGCGGGGAGGCTGGATATTGTGGAACTGCGCATGATCGTACGATGCGTTATGATGAGTTGATTGACAGCTGACGAGAGGGGTCCGCCTGAGGTGCCACCACGTCAGCTCACGGGAACATAAACAAGTTGTAATGAAACGGTGATTTTTATTTGAATGCCTGTTACTGAATATGTTTAACTAAATATTATTATACAATAAGTAAGAGCTTCAATTGAGTGAGGTAAGCTGCCTATAGTCGTCGTACAACCACTTCGGCTGTGACTTCCGTAATGCTTCCGTCACGGGTGGGTGAGTGGCAACCAACCAGCAATTCAAATACCTACTCGAATTGGCCGAGGCCGTAAACAAGTCGTTTGATGATGAAAGCATTACCGAAAATTGTTGTACGGCGACTTTACCACAAAATATTTACATCAGTTAGTTACACACAGTTACAATATTTACAAACATGAATGCGACAGTATTAATTCATAGTCGTCTTTCTATTGGTCTTGCATTCTTATCTACGTTACATACAAAGCATGTTATGACGTCTGTCACAATCTTTTATTCGTGTATGTGATATATTTAGTCTTTACCATCCCTTGTAGGCAAGTGCTAGCCTTTGCCCACACAGTTGCAACGTCGTTACAGTTTGCAGTATGATTCCCACGCATCATCACAGTATCATTATGAAGGTCCTGGTATAAACGCGCTTTGTTGTGGTGCAATACTGAATATAGCGATATTATTGGAGAGTGGAATACAGAAGTTCGCCCTAAGTACCGTTACTAATTTCATCATAACGCATTGCGTGTATAAGGTTTTAGCTCGAACTTCTAAACCTTAATCGTGCGATTCTTCTCGAAGATGAAATTGAAACCCATCTACAAAACGTCTAGTTTCATTATTAGCCCCATTTACTTTCCTAACTCTAATTAAAAATACCCAAGCGGAAGAAAGAAGTTTCCTTTAAGGAGAAACGATGTATTTATTATTTTTTATCTGTCAACTTCTTTGAAAGAAATAACTAAAGATGCCCCACTTTATTTTCTTTTTAAAGCTGTAACCTGACATTTATAACTTTTTTCAATAATGGTTCAGGGAGTCAAGTTTTTGCTGGAAACCATTAGGAAATTGGACTTGGGTTGAAGAAAAGCTTTCAACCAGACAAAAGTGTTTGCTTGTTCTGTGAACACCCTGCGCAGAACATCTATGACTCGACATGCGACTTATCGACCAAAGGACGCATTCAAGAAGCGAGTTGTCATTATAGTTATAGAGACAACGCGTTCAAGTGGGGCCACGCAGCAACGAGAACTGAGCGTGAATGCGTTCCCGCACGATTGCCTAGAACACTTGCTGTACAGTAACTCACTCATGTGGTACCCTCTCCACACAGGTCATTTCGTTTTCATTTACGGGTACACCTGCCAATTGCTCTCTCGCAGTCACGATTTTCAGTTTTATACAAAACGCGCACTATACACATTTTTAACTCTAAAAATTGAAACCTTGAGCTGCGAGAGTACCAATATAACTTATTTTTTCTCAGTGGCTGATACTTTTCGATATTGCTGCTTCACCCTGCTGCTACATCACATGTCATACACTACCCCGAAATACGGTGCTCTACAATTGTGCTACTAATTGTGCTACTGCACAATTGAACAACTTGCGCACGGCGACACTAGCTGTGATTGGGTTGACATGCGTAATTTACCATTTTAATATTTACCTTAGTGGTAGTACTACTACTTTATCGGCTCTTCAGGCATAGGACCTGCGCGTGCATGTGTTTGCAGTAAGAACACTGCTTGAGTTTCGGTACTGTATGGATTCTTATACTGTAGCTACTGTCAGTGGGGTGTGCCACAAGGGTCGACTCTAGGCCCACCGTGTTTACATGTAGATGCTACTCACAGCACTTGTAACCGGGAGAGGCCGTGGAAGTCGTCTTCGTTCACCCGCTGGATCTCGTTGCCAGCCAATAGGAGGTCGTGTAGCTGAGAGAGACCCTTAAATGGTCGGCCTTCGAGCGTTGTGATTCGGTTGCTGGCCAGGTCGCTGTAACATATCAGTACATTTCATTACGGTGGGTGCACAAGACTTCACGCCGTGGTAAGAAATACGCAGCGTAATACCTAAGAGCTAATTGAAGTTAATTATATTCGACAGTGCGAGCAGCCATTTAAGATGTCACGATTGAATCAGGATTGATTGGCCAATGAATTCTCGCGATACGCCGGCGTAAGGGCTTGTGAAGCCAACATTAGACCAAACACATGATACAACACTATTTTTAGTTTTCCAAATGACGCACAATGTTAACTACTAATGGTATCAATATCATGATTAAACATTCTTCCTAAATTTTCATAGGGTTTTACATACATAATGATATCAATACAACAAGGAAATTCAATAAGATGTCAGGGAGGTTAATTCAATCCTTAATTACCAGATTGGGATAAAGATTATTCGTTTATAAAAGTGAGACTTTTATATAAACAGAACATGTAAACGGAACTTAAGTGCTTAAGGGATAAGTCGTAACAAAAGTAAAAACGTTATTGCAGTTTACAATATACACGTCTCGAAAGAAATACAAGCTGGTGATAAACAATGTTTATTGCGGTTGTAATGCATACTTTGGATTATGTCACAGGACGCTGTCAGTGAATTTTTCATCGATCGGTAAAAACACGCTCACCGTACTTATGGATGAAAAAGTCATAAACTCGTTAAAGATATTCCCTGCATTTAATTGGCGGTACAAGCCTCTAAGACTTTACGGATCATTTGGTTGAAGTTGAGAACAATTTTGAATTTATAACGTAATCATTTCCATAGCGAAATCGTAGCTTTGTTATAATATCGTCATTGTGGTCTATGTAACAGTAACTCTGTGGTTCCTTCTCGTCTAAATGTCTCACAGTCGAGAACATACAGTATAATAATTAAGAATTAAAGTGTTTGGTGTACTTACAGAACTCTCAGATTCTTGCAGTTGGCTAAGTCTGGGACTCGAGCTAGTTTATTGGACTTCATGTCGCTAGAAAGAGAAACACGCTGCGTTAAAACGATGCAAAAACCGACAACTCGTTGGTTAACTAGATTAGCGATTAATTTACAAGCGAGGTTACTTCGGTGCTTTAATTTCATTTGTCGCGAGCGCTAGGCAGAGAGGAGAACATCACTTAGAAATGCATTCTCGTATAAATGGGAAGTAAACTGATTATTGTTTAAGTGTGGACGTTTTGTCTAGTTACAAGGTAGGTATAAGTACGAACATATTTAGAGAGTCACGAGTTTAACATGGATTTATTATGAGGACACCTCCCTCTTTGCTTTCGCTCTACCTTGCACATGTCGTGTGCGTAAATAACACGCACACATACGTGTAACATCATGTAACATAATACTGTATCAAAAGTGTCAAATGTAATGATAATCATAATATTATGATAAGCCAATACAAATTGAAACTTGATACACAATAAAAATAAATAAATAAATACATAAATGAAATTATAAATAAAGTATGGGTGCATGATAAGTGATGTTTTTCTATACTTGCTCTACCCATTAAAATAGTTTGAAGATGAATCCAGGAAGGATACGTTGTTATGCCAATACTGTGACAAAATGAGGGGTTGTAGGGAAAGGGGCGTGTATTTAGGACAACATAAAACAAATATTCCACAAAACCTAATTTTAGAGTGTGTTTGAAAATGGTGTCAATCAACCCTTTCGAGTATTTCCGCGCATGAAACAGCACGAGTTCCCAACAAACTGTTTGCACGCAACGCAACGCAACGCAACGCAACGCAACGCAACGCAACGCAACGCAACGCAACGCAACGCAACGCAACGCAACGCAACGCAACGCAACGCAACGCAACGCAACGCAACGCAACGCAACGCCACGCAACGCAACGCAACGCAACGCAACGCAACGCAACGCAACGCAACGCAACGCAACGCAACGCAACGCAACGCAACGCAACGCAACGCAACGCAACGCAACGCAACGCAACGCAACGCAACGCAACGCAACGCAACGCCACGCCACGCAACGCAACGCAACGCAACGCAACGCAACGCAACGCAACGCAACGCAACGCAACGCAACGCAACGCAACGCAAGCGAGCTGTCAGTCATTCTCCACAAGGAGATCCTTCAAGCGCGTCTACACGCCCTCTCGACGTCAAGTGGTTAATGGGAAAGAGAACAAAGTGCCTTTCACTGGTGCTTCACTCTATTGGATGTCAAGGGAACAACAACACTCCTTCTCCTTCACTTGAGTTCGAGGGAGGTATGACATAACGCGTCACTACGAAACTTAATACTTATAAACTGACGTAGATAAGTTTTTAGGTGACGTAGCTCAATGTTTGTTGAACCAAAGTAGTAGGTCTAACAAAAATTTTAACATGTAAAATGTAGAATTTGATTGATTTATGGGTTGACTAAGGGCCGGTATTATGAAATATTTCGTCGGCTACTAAATTGTTTTCACTATGGCAACAACCAATGGGAAGCCTGGTTGCCACGGTGAAAACAAGTTCGTTAGACCATGTGACCGTCCACTAGACCAGTATCTTCCATCCATACGTATAATATAAATACATGTACAGTTGGGATGAATGGTATAATATAGGAATTAGATTAATTTGGTGTTTAACGATGTACTTGACAACTAGGTCGTATCACGTCGGGGAAGGAGGGAGGGAGGTAGGGGATCTCATCTAATAATACACATTAACATACTGAGGGAAGGAGGGGGAAGTTGATGGTAAGATTTACATGAATTACCTGATGTGTATCAAATAAAACTTGGCATTACATGCAGCAAGCAATTTCATTTGCCTTCATTGATTTTCACAAGAGCACTCCGTAAATGCTGCAGTTTATTAGCTCGAAACAATTTTAAATGTAAAGGAAAAGCCCAATAAATATATTATGTATATTTATTTATTTACCAGCTCTTGAGCTTACGCAGGTTTGACATAAAACTAAAAGGGTTAGTTCAAGCATATACTTGAGCTTGGGGCAGGTGTGACACAATAGACAATACTGGATGCCACGGTGAAAACAAGTTCGTTAGTGGCAGAAGTTCCATATTACATAATAGACAATAATAGACAATACTTACAGGCTCTTCAGCTTGGGGCAGGTGTGACACAGCGAAGCTGGAACGGACACTAGACTAGCGCGATCTATGCGCAAGATCTCCAGCGCAGAAGTTCCGTTCAGACTTGGAAGCTCCGTGAGTTCTCGGGCGTCGGATAACACCCTGAAGTCAGAACAACACATTTTTATCTGACCTCGGCTCAAAACTTACATGACACCATTCAGTTAATCCTGTGGTTTCTTTGAGTGTACTTATCAATCCATCGAGGCACATTTTTAGATTTTTTAAATAATTATAATTATAAGATACCGCTCCGTTACCCCTACTTCAGCCGGGATACTTTGTTTTAATTCTTACGTTGCAGTAGATAAAATAAATAAATTAAGTCAATATTTTCTTTACAATTAACGGCCAATTCAAGGTCAATTAACTAAGCAAAATATAAAACAAAATACGGATTGCTTGCCACAGTTTTGTGTTGACATAATTCTTAGCATTCAAATTCTAAAAAACGTAATTAATATTGGTTAAATTACTTGTTTAGTGTGATATACTCTTCTAAAGTATAATTAAATTAAGCGTGATGGATAAAAACCTAAATAGTATTAAATTATAGAATTAATATGAGCTCAGAGAATGTCTGAAGTTACTAAGCAGACGTGAAGTAACCTAATATTCCATGATAAGCCAGCATTGAATTCGATGAAAATCTCTGATAATAACGTTTATCTCGATTTACAGCGCGATTTCAACAAGGAAAGTAAAACAGACTTCTTAGAAGTTTGAAAGTCCTATTTCAAGCAAGTAGTTGTATTCGTGCGAATGAAAGAACACCATTGTCTTTTAGTGAAAGTCATCTCTTTTTAGAAAACAAAGGAACGGGTCGTCTGTGGTTGAAGACCACGAGAAAGACTTCTCAGCAACAACTTCTTTCCAATCTGTCTAATTTCCAACTTTTAAGTCTTTCTCGCCGAGTTGCGATCGGAGCGATATTGTTTTACTTTTACTGTTTCGACCTTCCAAGAAACCAGAATCCTCTGGTAGCGGGTGTGATGTGAATCTTATTCCGACTCGCCGTGAGTTGAACTGGACTGAATCAAGGGCGCCCACATAATTTTTACCAGGGGGCTGAGAGGGGGGGGGGGGGAGAATAAATGTTTCAATAACCAACGTACACACACTTTCTCGCAGGCACAAGTACACTAAACAATAATGTCTACTGTGATAATATGTACGAGAGCAACATATTATTGACTAGGTCGCAGCCAGAGGGGGGCCAGTGCCCCCTTGCCGTCCGCCCCTCCTGTAGGCGCCCATACTGACTACTGACCCTGAGCACACGGAAGAGGCGAGCGAATTCTGTTTCTGGGAATTCGCTCGATGTACAAATAGGAGAACGCTGCGTATGATGATTACTAACAAAATAGTTTTATAATGCTGTTGTTTTATCATCTTTTTCGGTTTTTTAAAATATGCTTAACATACAAAAGTTTAACTTTGAAATAATTGAAACATTGACCTTTGAAACAATGACCTATCGTTGCATTAATTGTAAGGCGCAGTTTCTACACTTGCCAGGTCCGCGACGCCAACGACGGAATATGCATATTATGCTTACAATACCCTGATAATATATTATGTCTTGTGTATCTTTCCACAATTTACATTTTAAAGTAGTAATGAGATTAAAGATACAAACAGATAACCTTAAATTCTCACGATCAGCTATTTAAAAACATCACTCGTTGTAAGTTGCAAAGTAAATGTAAATGTGTGAAATACAACATGGTTGACTCACAGCTTGTGTAGTTTGGGTAGGAACGAGAAGGCGTGCGGGTCAACCCCAACTAGGGGGTTCCCCTTCAGCTCCAGCAATGCGAGCCCAGACGAATGTTGCAAGATGCCACTAGGAATATACTTGATCCGGTTGCCCGACACTGACCTGAAATGTTCAAAGGGAAATTGATTATGAATATTCATCCCTAAAATGAGATACAGATGTCTATGCTGAATGGTATTTACATTTATAATGTGACATAAGGGTATTGTTTTGGTTCGCGTCGTATATCTGTTTCCTGATTTTCTCTCGTGCCGGGAGTCGAGAGGAAAACGTGCCCACTAATACAACTTAAGCTTGCCAAAAATAGCGGGCAACTTTTTATGATGTAATTTGGTTACCATTATCTGACTGCCGAGCGGCAGGGCTTCGGCGCATTACTTTGCCCGTATATCAGTTTATATTGCAACCACAATCGTACGGACGCATAAATTATCTCTCTTCCGAAAGAGGCATAAAGAACTTCACCCACAGACCTCGCGGAGAAAACATGTCGGTTAGCTCAAGAATGGCTACGTCCTGGAAGCTATATATGTGTTTAGTGTTGTTGTAGACGTACAACTAGCTTCATAATATGTCAGCGTTATTCCATTCTAATTGTAATGGATATTGTCAAATTTATCAATTCGGGCAATTATTCGTAGGATTAGGCCTATCCCATAATCGCAACAGGCTAATGATGATACGGATAATAATGAATACAAAACTGTAGACCCATAATGTCGGGCATACCATAAAATCAAAATATTCTCTCTCGAATGTATATTTTATCTATTGCGCGCGTGTAATGTAAGACCAGGAGTGTCAGGAATAAAAAGCTAAAATCTAAAAGAAGAAGTTACGAAATTTTCGAAATTGTTCTCGTATTAGAAATTCTCTGCGTGTTGGCTGTATGTTGACCTACACTGCAGAACTCATAACTTCGGTCGGTTAAAACTGCTAAGCTTTCAAAATTGTCAAAACATAAACCAAAAATATATCATTCCGTAAAGAATTTTATGATCTTTCTTGTCACCTTGCGTGTGTTTCAATATATTCTAATAAATAATTCTGTGCTTCAAATTAATTCATATACCTTTCGCAATCAAATCAGTTAATTTGAACAACACAAATATTAATTTGAGCGAAGGACCATTCAAAACAAAGAGCGTTAAATTTTCTATGGAATTATATATTTTGGCTACATTTTTACAATTTTAAAGCAGTTTTAATATACAAAAATCGCTTAGCGGGACCACCTTAGATTTTGTCCCAGATGGATTAAAAAATGGATGCCGTAACTAAAAAATTTTGAGGAAGTAGAAAGCTGTATTTAAGTTTAGCTAGAAAAGTAAAAATATTTCACCCCATTACAGTTCTTAAACATTGACCTATAAAGTCTAGAGTGTTGGAATTCAAAATGTTTCTAAAAAAAAAACAGTCAAAACTCTTTCAATAGAGTATAATATGTACATGTGTGTGTGTGTAAAACATATTTTGTTTCTTATTTTCAATACCCATTTTCGTGAAAACAATTTCTGCACAGTGGTAACTTTACTTACCGTAGCCTACTTTGAAATAAAGTACATTATGTCATCCCGCCACTGATATTAATAGGGGCGGGTCTAGAGGGAACGTTAGGCCTCTCTGTGGAGTTGCATTGCCCGCCATGTTTTCAAACCACATTAATAATAATAAACAACTTTTTTATTTTTAGATTTTCATAAAAAGCGCATTGTAAGGAGTGAGCCTTAGCTAAAAGGGCCAGCGTAGTTGGCCGCGGTCTGTTAGGCATTGGTCCAGTAAACCACGGTCTCTGCGCTCCAGGTTCGAATCCTGGCTTGGGAATGGATGTCATGTGGCGTCATTTCATCATCATAATCACCCACTCATCGTCCCGATTAGCATCGTTGCAAAACTATGAGGGGTAATGTCCAAATATCATCATTTTGTTAAAACAGGTGTCAGAAGATTCCAATGAGTCTCCAAAACGAAACAAAAAGAAACCAAACAATTGTTCGACGTGACGCAGGTATAGTAATATTCATCCTCATTGATCACAACACGTTGCTGGCCCTCTTTGAGACCAAATCCCCCCCTCCCCCCTATTTATTTCCCCGGCAATGTGCAATTACGCATCTGATTCAGCAGGTCTTATGACCTACCTTGTTGTCGAGTACTGTTACCCTCAGCCTACTTCGCGGGTGACTCATTGTGTTTGTGTCTATGGTATTGTAAGGGGGGGGGGGGGGGGAGAAGAATGAAGAAGTATGTCTACACTGGGCAGTAGTGTGGAATGTTCGCAACGAGCAGGTCGTGCGATTCGTTGTATTTCTCTTGATACTAAAAACAAGTGCGGAAGAATTACAATTACTAACGTAGGAGACGAGTGAGTTGTATTTATTGTACGGGACCATCTTGTGTTTGATAATTGACACTTTCACAACCGAGTGCGCGTTAGCGAAATACATTGTGTATAATTATGACTTGTTTATCACTGTCATCACTTATTATAAAATACGATTAGTTCCGTGGAGGGTTTCGTTTTAATGTTGTGCACGTGGGGTGTTCAAGATGACCGACTGAGATGTGGGTGACCGCAGTGATCTCTTACACGTCTCGAAGACGAGTCGGTGAGTTCTTGTATTCTCTATGTAATTTGTGGCGTTGGGGGATGAGCTCTCCACACAACTTCACTATCAATACAAATAGAAGATATAACAAAAGGGAAAGGTATCTGCTTATTTTTTCTGATTTTGTGGAAAACGATTCGATATCTTTTAGAACATTACATTAGACTTTCACATGCTCATTTTATGGGTATCTGAAAAAACGAGAACAGTGCATGGAATAGTATTAGTCGCGTTGTTTGGCTAATTTATTTTGTATTTATTTTATTGTAATTAAGGCCAGTGTAGCGCATAATGCCCTATTTAGCCTGATGAGTGACGATTGATGAATGATAATGCGGAAGGGAGAAGGGGAAGTCTACTACTGGCATGTAGCCTACTCCTGTCGAAAGGAGGACCATCGGATATACGTCCCATCCGACAGGACGGTGTAACTTTGACCAGTCATGTAAGTTCCTCCACTAACCTAGACTGCCGAGCAGTTGACGACAAGAACGAAGCTGTTATACAAATCTTTCGAACCCTCCAATCTGCTCTAACCAACGGTAACTAGTGTTTCAGAGGAGAGTGGTCACCCATTCACGTCCTGACCTAGCCCGAGGTTGTTTAACTTCGGAGTTCGTATGGGAACCGGCTAAGCGACCGCAGCAAACCGTTGGCTGTTCATCTTATATAAGTAATAACGACAATACATAGAATGCGTGTTGACTATACTGAGTACTTACAGTTCTTGGAGGGAAGTGAGTTTCGTCAGCGCAGTAGGAACGCTAGTCAGCAGATTGTCATCCAACTCCCTAGAAGAAAACATTGTAATGAGCGATGTGTGGGTCAGTCAACACGGTAAAGAACACATCCCACTTGATACGATTTTTTGCGATTTTTTTCTCTTGGAGGAGCGTATGAGAAATTGACTAGTCAAACGCACGCCAACTTTGCATTAGGTCCCACCTTAGAATTATGCAGCATTACTTGATTATAATCTGATTATGTTTTCTACAAAGCCCCACACGTCTTTTTTTTAGATCATAATTATTAAATTAATAACGTGACATCTCTATTTTTCACTGTCTCTCAGCAGCAGAAAGAGAGAGACAAACTGTTGCTGATTAACGCAACACTAAACGGGATACCCCTCTTGCACATTTTGAGTGATTAATAGCAAAGGTGAGCCCCTCGTTATTTGATGTTAAACGAAAAGTTGCAGCACCCTTCCCTCTTTCTTCTGCGCAAATTTGTTCGTTATAATCTCATCACACCTTGGTTTAAAATTTCATCCCGAACAATTGTTATAATGATTGTTCGAATCATTATAAGCGTTAAACCCTCTTTGTTGACAATTTAGTTTAGTTTCAAAGTTTTTATAGTTTAACTCATTAGCGGAACAAAGGCAATCACAATCCGACACGGCAATCTTATTTCCTCGGTGATCTAGGTCGCGCTATAGATGGACTGACTCGAGTAGGGGTAGGAGCTAGAGCAGAGTCCCCCGTATCTCGAGTAGAGGTCGGAGCTAGAGCAGATTCCCTCATATCTCGAGTACCTTGGATGTAAAATTCATTTTCCTTTTAGAAGTTGAAATGTCTAAATGGGAAGTTGGATTACATTTTCAAGTAATATCTTTGTTTTTGAAGCAAGTTGAATGAAACAGGTGTCTGTCAGCAAGTGTCAACTGATATAGAAGGCGGTCTAATATGTACTGATGGTGGTGTCAGGGATTCAACTGCAACTCGAGGCTGTATGTTTACACACCCTGCGTACACGATTGTGGTCTGTTAAAATTGTTTAAATTGTTTTAAATTCTTCCAAAAGAAAATTTGAATACGTCATCCTCGAGATTCGAGAATTCAGTGTTCCTTCTTATGAATGTTTCTTTGTCCCAATCAATATTTACGGTTTTCAAATGTTCTTAATTTGGTGTGAAAGGCGTGCAGCAACATCACATAACAAACATTTGAGGCCCGGTATTAGAACGCCCGGCTAAACGTTTAGCACTGGGCATACTTGTTTCCTCATTTGAACCACGCTTCTGATTGGTGGTTGCCATGGAGAAAACAAGTTAGCGGTGGTCTAAATATTTAGCCGGGCGTTATAATACCGGGCCTAAGAACATTTGAAAAACGGAAATATTATAAGAAAGAACACAATTCTCTAGAGGACGACATATTTTGAATTTCTTATAGGACAAATAAAAAATCAATTTAAAGCAATTTTAATAGACCCGAATTGTGTGTCCCAGCTATAGGTGGACACACAGCCTTAAACGAGAATAATCGCCAAAGATTTGTCTTCATTCGATTTCATTAAACTCTCCATAGCAACTCATCAATACCTTAACCCTTGATAGATTGGCTTCCAAACTAGAAATCTCTCTCTCTCTCTCTCTCTCTCTCTCTCTCTCTCTCTCTCTCTCTCTTTCTTTCTCTCTCTCTCTCTCTCTCTCTCTCTTTCTTCCCCTCTCCCCCCCCCCCCCGCTCATTCACTCACACACAGCGCGCACTGCTTGCAAATTGCAATTGAATTGTATCGTCACCCTGAGAGCGCGAATAAGAGTTAATTGATGGTTGGTTACTCACAGAACGCGCAGGGAAGTCAGATTAGCGAACGCTTCGTCGTCAATCTCGTAGATCTGGTTGCGCTTCAGCAGTCTGGAACAAATAGAGATACACGTCAAGTAAAGTCAAGTCGACTAAAATAACAGCTATAGTGCATCATGGCTACCGGTTGAATGTAACGTGGACTAACTAGAGGGTTCCGGAGCGGCAAATGTGTTGACATTAACTGTTCCTGGTAGTGAGATGTGACGTATTAGTTGTTATGAATTCATCAACTTCATTAAACTACGATTTAGTAAGCTCGGTTTGGAAACCCTGGATCCAACCAAAGATTACTGACTCAGTAATCTTTGATCCAACTAAACATTACATTAAAAATACACGGCAGCCGCCATGTTTGTTCGTAGAGAAACTCCCGTTACCGGCTAATCGGAATTTACAAAGTTGTTGACACCGGCCCATACAGGGTAATACAAAATAATATTAATTTGTATGCAAATGCATGTATATAGTAATTCAAAATGAAACACAATATATGCATGTATATTGCATACATATTTTTACAAAAAATCTTCTAGAAGTAGTGAATAGCATTTTGTATCATTTGTTTCATTGTTGTTGTTTTTTGTGATTAGACGTACGTCTATCTAATTAATATGTTATTCAATGTAAATGTTTTACTTAAACCCGCCACAAAAAACAACAGCACTACAATTCATTAGAAACTATGATCTCCCAAGGATCTTCTCAGTCACAAGGCGAATACTGGAAATGCGTTCTAATGACAGAAAAATGTTGCCCTGTCGAAAAAATTTGTATCGACTCTCCTAGAACTAGCTGACTCATATTAGATCCTCACCTCACATACTAGATCCTCACCGCCAAGAATGTCGTCAATGTTTCCTGTTTTGATACAGGTGACCACGGTATCGTCGAGAAGCTAAACTCTGTGTTAAACAATAGAAAGAGTATAACACACAAAGCCGCGCGGAACGGACATAAAATGGAGTAAAATATCGAGTACCTAGTACGAAACGGATCTAGTAAAACATAACTAACGCGCTGAAAGCTACTCTCGTATTGCAATTGCACGTCGGAGGAGTTAGCTTGGCACCACGGCCGAACCTAAGGAAAAGCGAGCGAGATAGGTCTGAAATAGGAAACGATATTTCAAAATTATCGAACTGTATCAGAACAGAACTACAGTTGAACGTAATCTTAAACTTATAGCAGGAGATGGCATAAATATTAAACGTGGGTGAATTCTGTCGGAGCTAAGCGAAAATCGTTATATTGGAAAATACATGAATTTCCATTCCATGTATATGTGCATTGCGTATCAGGGGGGGGGGGGGGGGGGTTGAAAGTACAAGTGAACATCAACATTAAGTGTAATGGAGCGTGGATGTGCAAATCAATGGAGCTTAAAGATTATGTTTATGAAACAGTGGCAGGGTAGATAGTATTTGTCTTTATTGCTTCTTGTACTTTCGATCACTTCCAAAGTATCTGTATTGGAAAACTCGACCTTTCCACGATACTTCAGTAATTATTTAATTTATTTTATAGTTACAGATTATTTAACAATTTACTACTTCGTTGATTATAGCATTATAATTTTAATGGGGCACACATTCAATAAATCTATAAAATAGTTTAAAATAATATTTGCACAAAAAATAAACAGAAATTCCTGAGTAACACAAACACTCGTATAGCTGGTAAAAAAAATTATATCGTTGGGAGTAAGTGTCTAAATCACTGGTTAAAAAACATACCTAAATAATTAGTAAGAGCCTCAAAATGCGTTAATGAACTGCACAGAATCAAACATGGTTTGCTGTTTCAAATTAATTCCATTAATTATTGATTATCACCCTTCAGGTTGTGTTAGGATGTGATAAACGTTACGTCACAAGTTTTTTCTGATAGAGGCTCGACCATAGAATAGGTAATCATTTCCACCTGTAACGTTTCATATCAAATTAATTTGAATAAACTGAAATGAGAAAAATTGCACTGTCCAAATCAATTATGTAGGCCTACTCATTATTTTGGAAAAGATAGAAACCTTAAAATTAGAATTTTTACTATGTGCGCTCTGTAAAAATTCGCGTTACTTCAGTTTGATTTCTACTTTTCATGAAATAGTTGTAGAACTCAATCTATAACCAGGAGACTGGAATTCGATATTCATGAATAAATTATAGTCCAAACATGAAAACTCACACATACAGAACGACAGAACTGGGTCGCATGTTTTTCAGTTGGGGAAACGCTGCTCTGCAATGAAAACTACATCACGACGAACATTTTAACGGTCTGTTCACATTGTTTAACATTGCAAGTTCGGAAAGATAAGTGTATTATACTGTTAGTACGAATTAAAGACGACACTAAAGTATGCGGTGTGCAAACAGGAAGGTTATTTTTAACATATTTTGGTGTTTGGCGCCAGCGTCAGCGGCTGCGAACATGTGTACCAACAATGTTGCATTCTTACTAAGAATGTACAAATAAAGGCACCGATAAGTGTATATTATATCATATCATACCAACTAGAAAAAACAATCTCTGTTATTACGTTTTATAAATTCTGAAAAATTCCAAAATATGGCATTTTCGTGATTCTTAAACATGATTTTTCAACTGCTCAACCAAAATGTATAGATATAGAAACGTTGGCTTATATTTTCATCTACAACCATGCACAATATTGAATATGCGTCACCTTCTTTCTGAGAACAAAAAACAATCTAGCTTTTCGCTCGCTGATTACTAACTTTTAACTTCTTTTAACTTTTTTCGATTTTCAAGACATAATAGCTCAGAAAATC
Source organism: Isoperla grammatica (assembly GCA_945910005.1). Taxonomy (NCBI): domain Eukaryota; kingdom Metazoa; phylum Arthropoda; class Insecta; order Plecoptera; family Perlodidae; genus Isoperla; species Isoperla grammatica. The sequence continues at coordinate 27,098,567 of OX246739.1, forward strand.
CGAGCAACTAGGCTTGGGTGATGTGAGAAATGTTATATAAAATTGCACGCTAGAATTGACGGCTTAAGTGTAAGTGGTAAAGCTGTGCCGTAATCTGCTGGAACTTGCGTGGGTAGACGATCCTTTTCATACAGTCCAACATTTCTTCGATAATATTAAATTCAAGAAGTGAACATTGGAGTAAAACACTTAACTGGGAAAAGAGCGCAAACGCCGCTTTTTCTACCCGCATTACTAGGTGTACACATTTGAGGGTAAATAACAACTCAAAGACTAATTTGTGATGCGAAACTTCTATGAAAAAAATTTGAGTACCGATTTGACACTTGACAAACTAAATAAACTAGTGAAAAACTGAGTTATCAACGGAATGACTAAACAATGGTTAAGGCAACGAAATACTCTTTTCTACGAATGTCACCTCCAAACGTAAATTTCTCTCCATTTACCAGGCAAAACCAATCCCACAAGTGTATTTTTTATGTTGTCTCATCCAATCCATCCTGACATTACAGTAGGTTATCCCATATTACCCAAGAGATGTATTCTGAAACGCAGCTCTAGTGTAATCATGTGGAGGATTGTCCAATGTCCAGCCAATAAGCGGTGCAAGGCGCAAGTTAGTGGTAACACGTTAATACCCTAATCTCATGTTGGCAACCCTTCCACGCACAGCTGGAAGTAGCGCAGTGGCTACACGAACACTCTTAATTGGGCCTAAACGTGTTAAAACGTGTTTGGCCCTCGTAACATGCACGAACATGTTGCATGCTTTGGGGCTGAGTGGTTGAAATATTCCGCGTAATTAATGGTTTAGATTTTGAAAGTGTTCTCTGTCAAAACAAGGTGCCTTGATTAGCGGGGGTTGAGACTTGCGTGTTCAGATGTGCGAAATTACTTCGGTTTATCTAGGTGCTTAGAATGATCTCGAAAGTAAATGTTTTTTTTTTCTACAGAGCCGACAGTTCCAATAAAATTTAAAGTTGTTTTTTACTCTATTAAGTTATCGTTAAAACCTTCGAGATAAAAATACATTCCCTTTTCATTCGTTATATTCGTGGATTGTATGTTGGGCATAAGCTGGATAAGAGAGAGAAGACGATCTGAAATCTGAAATGTTCTTTTACTTTATTCTTATATAGGTTTTCTTTTGAACAACTCCTTGTTCTGCCATTTAATTCTATTGCACACAATCCCCTCAAATAGAAGTGGCTCACTATTTATTCTTACTAAATCCTTTTACTTAAAGCGAATATCCCGTGTCAAGTTGGTCCACAGAGTGTCTTTGTCTGGCTTGCGGGCCCCTATGTCCCGCAGAAAGAAACAAGATTTACTCTTCGGCGTCTACACAAATTTGGATTTATCGTCCGCAACTGCGTTTAAAATAAAGTAATTTTCTGGCTTTTATGCGAGAATGATTGCGGCCAGACTTCAACAGCTTTTCTAGCGTCGAGACTTCTGAGTCAGTCATATTTTAGGCTGGAGGGTTTCGGTTATATAAACGTAGATTTATCATCACACATTCGCATTAAAACAATATAAGAGTGAGGTCGGTTCATATTTCAGACACTAGACAGTTTTCCTGTTCGCTGGGGGAAAATTTCATCGTTACATTTAAAATCTGGTTACTTCTCTAACTCCCGAAATCAGAAGAGTTAAGCCCGTATCACATTAGAATTGCAACTGTCAATTGCAATCGTAGATTCGAGCTTACGATTGGCGGCGCATGCGCAGTAGCTCATTAGCCCAGTCTTCAATTGCAAAATTTTTTTAGACCGAACTCTAAAATAAAATTGTGAATCGCAGATCCTAGTCACGTGAACCAATCAGGAACGAGAACGGTTTAATACGTACAGAGCACTGTCACAACATAACCTCGAGCAACAACTACGTTAATGCAAACATAGCCAATAACTTTAACTATTTATTTGTTTGTTATTAACTCTGTCTAATTAGTTATTATTATTGTATTTATTTTCTAAGTAACACAATTTTAGAATTGTCAGCTGGTCGAGTGTGATTGGAGAGCTGTTGCAGAGCGCAATTGCCATAGATGATTTTTAGAATTGAGCTAGAAGGTCGTGATTACTTCTATTTAAGGGTCCTTGATAGTTATGTTAATGTGCATTTTTCACTGTTGTGCATTGATAGTTATGTTAAGGTGCATTTTTCACTGTTGTGCATTGTTGTCATTGAAGATCTAGAGGGCTGTAATAAGTTCTTCTATCTAATTCTAAGGGTCCTAGATCAATTATAAAAAAGACATATTGTGTGATACGGGCTTAAAAGTCCCTTTGGCTGGATTGTTTGGTCCTTCCCTTCAGGTACACTGACGCCTATTCTGAAACGTATTAACGCGTGTATGACGTGAAACACTGCTTTACGGCAGCTCCCCAAATGTCTAGACGTAACTCTTTCCCGCGGAATGAAAAACCGTTTTATAGTAAAATCCTGTAGATATCGCGTTTATTATTAGAGATAAAGAAAATGACAGCTTGAAACCGGCATAGTGGAGAAAAAACATGTTTTGATCATCTCTCGTAACGTTTTTATTGTTGGAGACAAAACGCCAAAAAAACATTTACGTACAAACCGATCCCTCTTTTCATTAAAAGTTTTTCGAATTTTGGTTTTGGGGTCAGTGAAATCCTACAGTATTCCCTTAAATTGATATGACATAATAATAATCCTATAGTATTCCGTTAAATTGATATGACATAATAATAATCCAATATTATTCCCTTAAATTGATATGACATAATAATAATATCAACTTTTCAAAGAACATCACAGACTTAGTTGAAATTTCAATTATGGTCAAGACTCAAGACTACAATATCACCAAATACCATACATAGTACTGGTATTTGATATCACAGTATTAGTTCGTTGTTCAATGAGATGGGGCTGACAAGCCTACAATGAGCTGGAATGGCTGTTTATCTAGGCCTAAATGCTACAAATTTATAAACCACATCATGTTTTTTTTTTTTTTTTTTTTTTTTTTTTACATGACGCAATCATATTTTTCTGAGAACGCGGTTTACTAAAACATAATTACAGATTGTGGTAACATTTTCACATTGAGCTAGTATGTTGCATGCTCCGAGCTAATCACATTATTTCAACAACATAGTGTCTACAATCGTGCCTATATTTCCATAAATTAACAGATTTTATTGATAATGTCATAATACTGTGTTAACAATCTTACCTAAATACGGTATAAGCTGAGTGATTTTAGCTGTTTAAAATCACAATTTATTTCTTTGCAGCTTTGTGGTAATCTTGCCGCGGCTTAACAAACATTGTTTGTGGACGTGCGCAATCGTGCAAGCGCCCCGAGAATTGGCTGTAAAGTACGTCATTTTGACAGTGTAAATATAACTGAATTTACCCCTGCCGTTGCATGTTTGCGAGGCCGCAAGTTTACTCAATCTTGAGTGGGAAGTATTGCTGCGTCGTGGGTTATTGGAGTTCAACCCATACCAACCCAAGACTAAAATGTGCGCACAGCTTACTAGTACCTGCTAGTACTCAACAGTTAGATCATGTATCGTCGGCCCCATTGTAGCCTCTTACGACAAGCAGAGCTACTCTGGTCCTATTCTAACCTGGGGTCAAACGAGGGTTTTGTTTGACATTGTTCATTTCATTTAATATTAACATAAAATGCTCACGTTTATTAGCTGTGTATGCTAAACACTGTAATGAGGTATTCTTAAACACAGTCGCAATTCACTCGTCCTGAATAGATTCCTCTTGAAAATAGCTTCTTCCCATTTCTGCCACCAGCACGAAACAATTCTTATCGACCTGACTTAACTTCCCTTGTATTTACTTTAACTCACAGTAACATATCACGCGACGGTCGGGTCGGTACACTATAAAGAACAGCATCAGATAGCTAGAAGACGTGACAAACAAGTAGCGACAATGAAGTCGATGTCCCCATTTAGAAAGCTACTATCAAGATGCGACTTGTAGAAAATGCTGACATGTTCTTTGGATCGACGAATATACCACCCCCCCACCCCCCCCCTCTACCCCCCCCCCCCCCCCCGCCGTTATCACTGCGCGCCAAACTTGGTGATCGAAACACGATCGAGCGGTTGAGATAACCGAGTGAGCCTTGTTCACTGTTCGGTTTATATACGGCCTCTTGGTTTGTTAAACTGACCAACCGAATTTATAGCCTTTCAGCTAACATTGTATTTTCTGCTGCGACTACGAATAAAAATAAATCAATTCGAATGTATTTTAAATTTACTTGTGATAATGTGATAACTCATTATTTATAAATATTAGATATCATATGGATATCAATATCATTATGTAATTGTTGTTTTAAGTACAAAAAACCTCGGTCAAAACCGGTGTTTACATGTTGTTCGGACATATTAAGTTGTAATAAAGCTACACATTGTTGTTATTTAAAGCTTACATTTAGTTTTAAAAATTATGCGAAAATCATATTCTAAATTTAGTTATTGATAGAATCCACCCATGTTATTTACAAGCAAAATCTGTTAAGGACAACTTAATATTATAACCTAATAGTATCTATTTTTCTATTTTATCCCTATGTCAGCTTTCCCTATATAGGGTTTTCCATCACCCAGCATGAAGATTCAAGGGATAAAAATTTCCCTCCCCTGTCTCTGCTCGACGTGGCTTATGTCCGTTAGAACCTTTGTACAAAGGATTGATTGAAGGATCCCACTCAGATCAATGAGACGTAAGCACATTGATTGCAGTTTTAGTTTCGTCATCAATCTGGTCTCATGCTAAAAACTGATTTTCTTCTGTGAACCATAACGACAAAACAAATTACCTAGGGTTGAAAACAGTGATAGTTTTCTGTGACACATAAAATGTTATGTCAGTAAACTTTGTAGTTTTAATTTATTTCTGCGATTATTTTCGATAAATTATTTCATAACTGATGAGTAAATAGCTACTTTAAAATAAGTAAACGTTTTGCAAAATCTCTTCCTTACTTAAAACCGCCGTGAATAAAGGTGATTCATTATAATTTACGAGTTCTATATACTCAGAAGGGAGAAGGCAAAAACATTAGGGGAGTTATATTGTTTAAAAGCTCATGCGTGGTCTTGCGTCATAGATCTTGACAGTCACGAAGGTTGTCGTCATAAAAATACTGGCGCTAGTCATGTCATGTCAAGTCATAGTTTTATGGGCCAGACCCCGGGGAGTGAGTTGTCGCGTAATGCCCGCCAACGACTTCTACGTCAGCTGAGCGTGAGTCGTTAGAACTTAGAAGGCGCTGTACTCGCGGAGAAGGCGGTGATTAAGGTGCGCGAATGTTAACATGTTTGGTCACGTCAAGACCAAAATTAAGGGTTCTTCTTCAAGACAACGCCGGGATGTCGTCACATACTAGAAATAGAAGATATAAAAAAACAATGCGTTATTGGATGGCTAGAAAAAAAAACTTAAGTCAACGAAGAACGGGGTCGCAACTCGTAAAAGTTTGGCTGTAAAAGAGGATCTAAAATATAGTTTTTGATAGAAGTGTAACGTAACGGCCTGAAGACATTTCTGTTCAGGTCTGAAATGCTTTTATGGAGAATGGGAAGGTGGGTTATTGGTGATACAGGATAGGGGTTATATGACCGGTAAAATGTGTGATAAAGAATTGATTTTCAAAGTGCAGACCCTTATTTTATTTCATGAGTGGTCTGACAGACCGGCACTCCAAAATAATTGCGGGTCGTACTGAGGTCAGGGTCCTCTAAATACACATATTGAACTCACACACTTGATGAACCTCTTATTATTATCTCACTCTTATTGGAGATTTTGTGCATTTATTAACCTGAAAGTTTTCGATAGAACTCTTTCTGCACAGCAGTTATTTGCACACTTGTAGGAATGTGCCCAATAGTTTACTCAAGGTGCGTGTGATTTATTTAGTCTAAGTAATTTCGTAGTAACACTAGATTACATAATGTACGATGTTGCACCTGAAGTTACCTGGAGAGGTACGCACCATGCAATATTGGGGTGCGCATTCACTGTAAGTTAATACTTAATATTAATGAAAACAAACATGGTATACATTATTGTACGCGGTTCGTAGCGTAAATCTGGAGGAGTGCAACGAGATACGTCGGCACCGTCTTTGCCACGCTTCTTTGCCGCGCTTCTTTGCCGCGCTTCTTTGCCGCGCGGGCTAATGAATCCTAAGACTTAATCTAAAGTGGATGGTGTTTTGGCCGTTCTTCTTTTCCGCGCGGACTAATGAACCTTTAAACTTAACTAAAGTGGACGGTGTTTTGGCCGCGCTTCTTGCCGCGTGGACTAAAGAATCTTCAGACTTAATCTGAAGTAGACGGTGTTTTTGCCGCACTTTTTTGCCGTGCGGACTAATGAATCCTAAGACTTAATCTTAAGCGGACGGTGTTTTTGCCGCGCTTCTTTTCCGCGTGGAATAATGAATCCTAAGACTTACGGCGCTTTCATAGCAACACGGCAACACGTTTTTTCCGGACCGGCAAGTCAGGTGAACCAATCAGGGCAGGCACGGCCAGTTTCTGATTGGTTCACGTGATCTGCCGGTCCGGAAAAAACGTGTTGCCGTGTTGCTATGAAAGCGCCTTTAATCTTAAGTGGACGGTGTTTTTGCCGCGCTTCTTTGCCGCGCGGACTAATGAGTCCTTAGACTAAACTAAAGTGAACGGTGTTTCTGCCGCGCAGACTAATGAATCCTAAGACTTAATCTTAAGTGGACGGTGTTTTTGCCGCGCTTCTTGCCGCGTGGACTAATGAAGCCTCAGCCTCGCTCTCAAGTGGACGGTGTTAGTTGGTCGGCGCAGGGGTTGTGCTAGTGCGCGTGCGCGGGGGCTACTGACCTCTGCCACGGCCGTGGCGCGAGAAGGGGAGAGAACGCGTTCCTACCCCTACCTCGCACAACAACAACTGGATTAGGAGATTAGCTCTAGGGCAAGCGCGCGACCCTGCCGCTGCCACCCTTTACCTTACAGCGTGCGTTGAGGGTGGCAAAATTGGCCCAATTATTCTGTATTAGGATCTGTGGGGTTGTTGGCCGGTAAGACCCGGTATTATATCGGCTGGCTATAAATATTTAGTGCGAGGTTAACTTTTTTCTCAATGGAAACAACACTTCTGACTCATGGTTGCCATGGAGAAAACAAGTCCAGGGCTAAATATTTAGTGGGCGTTATTATCACACAAAAAAGAAGTTCATCTTTGAAATTTAAAATTATAAAAGTAGCCTAATTAACGATTTTAAAAACAAATGTAAGATACCATTTAACTGCAGATCTTGAGATGTCGAGCCTCTCAACATAGGACCGGAAAGAGATTTTGATATTGATGAAGTATTGTGGTGGTTGTTTTTTTATATTTTGTATTTAAAGTTGCAACGGTTTTATGGATAAATATCCACATCCATTTTTTAACTGACGAAGAACAAAATCAACAGTATATGCTGTTCTAGCAGGAGAGGAGATGAGAAGAGATCTTTCTTCGTCATGAGGAAGGTAACCTTAAAAGGGGTGAGAAGGAGGTAGAGAGTAAACTATTGCACGCCTAATACAGCAGGAAGTCACAATGAAGAGAATAGCCCTTCCAACAAGAAGATGGAGGAAAAGAACTTTCTGCTCTTTCTCAAAACAAGATTTATATACTGTGGAAAGAAAAGATAAATCTTAAACACCCAGAAAAGATGTGGACAGCGAGTGGGTAAATTCTCAGTATCCAAAACGATAACTATGAAACACTGCCAGTATAAGAATAGTACAATGTATATCTTTCCGGGCTTTTCCGACACTTCCAAGAAAACCATAGCGATCTTCATTCTCGGAAATCTAAAATTATTCCGAAACTGATTCTCAAAGTACGTTTCCTCAAGTATTCATGAGGTCAGCAACTATTGTTTGCACACGCATAACATTTTATGATAAGTATTGTGATGGTATTGAAGCTTTGATTCTTTGGAAGATGTGAATGGGTCTTGGTTATGGCTTTGTAAAGGTTTGTTACATTATAGATGCTGGAGAATAACGTGTTGTAGTACGGTGTTCATGCATTATAAATTGAAATGAGATGCCTAAAAGCCGAAACGGGTGAGGTTCTTTTGAGGAGAAATGTAGCTTTGTTATAAAACTCTTTTGAATGTAAAATTACAGTTCTTTGTAAAGAGTGCAAACACTCCATTGTTTTAATAAAACGTCTGAATTTGAATTGAAATGTGTGAGTGAGTGACGACAGTTCACATCAAATCAAAGTAGACGAAATGTCAAAATATATATATATATATATATATCAAATTCCGCTGTCTGCTAATTTGTAATCAGCAATAGCCTAGACGAGTCACGTATCATGTTAATACACGGCGGTTTAGTATGTTATCAATGTTAATTAAAAACACACCTGCTGAGTGCTGTTATTTGTTTTGCTACAATGACAACCATGATGATTTGAACAGGTTGACAATGTGAATTATGAAGACTAATCTGACGTTTTAATTAAGTACTCGATTAGTGTAACATGGAAATGTAGACTGTTATTGAATAAATAAAACGACAAAATCGTACTTTGTTCAGTTGGGGCAAAGAAGTGACTGTTACTGGAAGTAGCAATTGGGGAGAGCGTGCAGGATAGCCGGTAGCTATGACCTTTGCCATTCAGACAGCGAGATGAAACGTATCAAACGTTGGCGTAGATAACGTTTCGCTCATATTGGTTTTAATTACGTTTGTTTATATTTTATGAAGCAATCTTTTAGTAGATGAATGAAAATGCCAATACCAGTTCGTCTAAATGTGACAGATCGTATTTCAATCTACATTCGCAAACAATGGACTAACAAGAAATTAGAGGAGGTAGATATTATATGATTCCCTTCAGAGTTGAATATATTTTTTATATTCCATCATTGTGTACTTACTGGATATTTGTCTTAATGCTGATAGAAAATGACTGGCAAGACGCTTAAAAACTGTCTTTTTACTGTTATAGGATAATATTCCATTATGTCGTCTCAATCGATTTCAAATGTTATAAATTCAGATAAAAACATCACTTTGAGAACGGAAATTGAATTTATCAGTAACCATTCTATGACAATAATAAATTGCCATTACTTTTTCCTAATTATAATGTCAATACGGTTATAAAAAAAAAGCAATAGAGTTTCTGACACAGCATTAGTTGTATACCCAAAGAAATAGGTATACATATTTTTAAACTTTCTTAGTAATTTTGTGCACTGACCAAATATATAAGAATTTAAATCAAACAACAAATCACTAAGATAGTTTTGAAGATCTGCACTAAGCAGCATGAAAATTATAGTTCGTACTTACAAGATCATTAGTTTCTGCAGCTCCAGAAAGCTATCCCCAGGCACAGAGGAGATAAGATTGTTGGCCAGATTTCTGAAACAAACATTCAAAATTATCATTGTGCACAATTAAGACAGTTTCATGAGTTGATTGTGTTGTATGCATCATGATCTTGCAGGTATTAAGGCAGCGTCAACGTCCTTGGCATAACATGGTGTAGATATGTGCCAGGTTTGATAAGATGTTGCTATGTGTGTAACAGAATATTTGCTAACTTTTTATTGAGATGATATTTTAAGGATGAGGTCTAAAAGGAGTTCAATAGGTAACCAGTAGTTTGTCACAGTTTATCAATAGCCAACTAACTCCTGGTTAGCATAATGAACATACACTAGGCGAACATTGTAACAATGTCCTGAAGACTCAAATCAGAAGAGCTATTGCTCGTCTATTTGGTTGGCTAACATCACAAGTAAACACTTAATGACAATGGTAGTTAACCATCATCACTCCGGTAACCCTCCTAAGTATTTCAGGTTAATTTTAATATATATACTTATCTATAAAGATGAACATTACGACGAGGTACATTTCATCATTATTATCAGCTCGGGTTAAACATGAAATATATACAATTTGGGTATAACTGACAAGAACAGGTAAGAGTAATGGCAGTTAAAGTTAACCATATGGAGATTTGAAGTTTACCAGATGGGCAGTTAAACGTAACCAATACCCGAACAGTTTCCGTTTACCATATTGAAACTGTGGACAAATGTGCAGAGCTTGGCACAGATAATAAATATAAGTTATAGTAGGTCTACGCAACGCAACAAAAGTTCATGATAAAGGCCAAGACACGTAAACAGTTTGAGTTAACCATAATAGTAATTGGATTACCCTTCTAACAGTTTTGGGTAGATAGGCCTCTATATGGTATGTTAAGATTAACCATATGAAGACACACGTGAGTGTATATAATTAGCCATACTAACAGCTGTTTAGGATAGGGTTACCAAATGAGATTATCTTTACTGGGAGTTACAATGATGGAAAGTCTGGTACACGTCTTATCATAAAATGGAAAGTACAGGTGAATTTCTCATTATCTATTATTTATATAGTTAGATTAAGCGAAATGGTAATTAAATCAACCATAAGAACAGTACAGCTTTTTTAACCATACAAATACACTGACAGTTCAAGTCGACAATATGGATGTTTGGCGTTCATTTTCCATACAAACGGTTTGGGAACCATACGGATAGTTTGTTGCTGTCAACACATTTTGTTGGTTGTGATCATATAAATAGTTCCAGCTATCGGTGTCTGGTACTATAAGGATATATCAATAGTGACTGATTAGATTAATTATGATTGTCACCCTTGGGTTAATAATGGATATTCCTTGTTACCAAATAGCTATATGGGCTCTTTGGTTTGACGATAATCCGACAGGAAAATTACCTTGTAACTAAATATTCACATTGAAAAACGAAAACATTCCCAAATGAATACACATTTGTTTATTTTCATTTTGAGTATTGAAGTCGTGTTGAATTACTCCGTCTTATCCCTTGGATTCTACATCGAGTAGTATTACCAGGGTATATGTGTAATATACGGGTTTACTCTTCTCTTACAGCTGTCTAGAACTCACCTATATAGAGCAGCGTCGTAAAGAACCATGAACCTCTCCAATCCATAGCAACACACACACATGCGACATAATTCAATGGATCCATGTCTCTCCGCGATAAAGCCTGACATGGGTGAATTTATTTCATCTGTTCAGTTTTGACTTTGATGGAAACAACACAACATATTGTAGGCTGTAGTGTAATTCATTCTGTTTCCTTAGGTAAGGAGACGGGTTGGTGCGAACGCTCATTTGAAACACAAAAAGTCTCCGGTTTAAAGGAACCGTATACGTAGAATTTGAGCCGGTTGCCTTATAATATAATACTAGACGAAATACAATAATATATCGATGACAATTGACAATAATAAACATAATTTGCAACCTATAATTTTCGCACATAAATATGCTATTTGCAGACGTACCATGTCTGTATCAACTTAGGAGGAAACAGTGTGACTGTTTGCCAGCCCTCAGGGTTATTCACAACGAAGACTGTTCTTTGTTGCAAGATGCGAATGAACCCCATCGTGCACAATGTAACGGCTTCATAATGACATAGTTATTAAATATGTAGGGAAATGAAGGCCACGAGCCACCCTTAGGCTCCAATGCTACAATATCTAAATTGTAGTTCAATTGTAGTCAGGCACACATTTGGTGGAGGTGCCGGGTAAATTCATATTGTGCGCATTGTCGTCAAACAACGACATTTTACAGTTTCATTTCACTGAACTTGATGTTTTGTACCTGTCAATTTTTTTTTGTCTCATTTCTTTGTAAAATTTAGATCTATAATACGTAAATAACATTTATAAATAACTAATCTACTCTCTGGTAATTTTACGCTCACACTTTCAAATACTAAAATATATGATTCACGTTCCTGTAAGCTGCACGCGTTGACTCAGAGTGTAGGTTGGAGCTGTATGGAGTATATAATGATATTATAATGAGTGGATGTTTGTATTCGTCATTTATCTTCATCTATCTTTCACTTTTTGCTCGAATTTTGTCATGGGGAAAGGGAAAGTTTTTAGAAATAATTTGCACTTCGTCTCCATCTATTATACACTGTTAGTCTAGAACACAAACGCACAAGTGAAGCCAGAAACAACTAAATCGAGTTGTATTAAAATGGAGTCGATCATACGAGAAACATTGTCGTTAAAAATTTGTTATTATCGTACAAAATGTATCTGTTGTCAGACGTTTCATTTAAATGTCTTCGTCATACCTATAAATAACGTGACGAAAACATTTGGCATTGTTTAGCCGCCTTCCTGATTATTCCCAACGAAGACTTAATCAAAATGTATGTCGGAAGATACAAACGTATAAAAACGTTTTGCTGGCAGTAGATAAGGGGGAGAAGAATCACAGGCCTCCTCGCAAGATCGCACGTTCGTCTGTTTTCCTAAGGAATCTCGCCGTCCATCATTGTGACAGAGGTTGTAGGGCTAACACCACTTACAAAGCTTCCAAGTTCTTCAACGGCAGCAGCGCCTCTGCCGGGATTTGGCGCAAGCGGTTTCTCTCAAGCCTCAGGTTCCTCAACTGAGTCAGTTCTTGGAAACTATCCGCGCCCACTTCCCAGATCTCGTTCTGGTCCAGTTGTCTGGAACACAACAAAGAGATCTGTCGGAAACTACGTCCATACATTAACTGTTGGAAGGTGAGAGCATCAGTGTTAACAACTGGATCAGTAACTGTTGACTCAGCGTCAAGTCGGCTTAACAGAACACAACACATAGAATAACCAAATGCATCCATTGTCCAAATGTGACGTCCTACTGTGTATTAAGCGGAATCTATTATTAGTGGGTATGATTTGAAAATTTACTGAAAGTAGAAAAACAAAGAATTGACACAAAAATAAGAAATATCGCAAATTACAACGCGTCAACTTTATTTCGTAATCACATAGTGAATCTTAGCGAACTAAGATATTTGTAGTGTAGGGCGGAATGCACAGTCGAGTTATGTGATTTGTTTACGGTTCCTGTTGAGTTTGTTCTTCTTGCGGATAATAATAGCAGAGCACTTGACTCTGCATACAGCCCCATCTTAGCGAAATAAGATCTTCGTAGTGTACCGGTATATATATATCTTAGTGAACTAAGATATGTGTAGTGTACATATATCTAAGCGAACTAAGATATGTGTATAGTGTACCAGAGCCAACCAACTCGGATAACACCGCTGATCACCATCAATATGTACCTCCAAAACAACGTCGAGTTTGCTGTCTTACTACTTGAGGTCTTTGACACAAGTTTACATCGAATGGATCCATCCCCTGCGCCCACACTGGTTCTCTCACCACTTGACCTGACGGGGTCTCAAAATAAACTCATTCAATACTTGTTATGTGTAGTTGTGTATATTTGTTTGAGATTGTTGGTTGGTGCACATTTTAGAATAATTGTTATTACTTTCCATCACACTGTATCCAGTTTAATGCTCTGTGTAATAAACGTAAACGAAATTAGCTTTAATTAAACACACAAATCAAATTAATGAACAAGCATGATATTAACATATTACCATATTAATATATAACCACACCATTTTGGAATGGCTGCGAGTTTTACTACAATTTACCAAATATCTGCATCAGAAACGGTAGTCTTGTAATCCAACAATTACAGAATCTTCTCGAAACTTTATAAGTATATACAGCCTAGATCGTAAAGTGACACGGTTTGTTTATATACCTCCTTGAAGCCTGGAGGAATGGTATTAACAGTCAGGCAAAAAGACTGCGGTATGTGAGAATCTAGAAGATATGGTCGTTGTGTTTGAGCCATTAGAACCTCGGAAACGAGATCTAATGTTTTCAATAGCAAAGTGCAGCTAACTTTCCTGGAAGTCGCGCGCACGAGAAACAGATCTTTTTGCTTTAGAAAATCAACCGTAGAACTTCTCACTTCCAGTGGCGTACCTAACGTTGTTTCGTTGGTGCTAGAACAATATATTACTTCTATTTCGGAGGCTTTCACAACCGAAATAAAAAAATATTCTATTGAGATATTTTCCGGACACATTCCTGTGAGATATAAAAATCATAAATGGAAAAAATAACATAATTAATTTATAAGAGGTTTGCTTACAAATATATAGATTTTGTATTATTTTTTCTCAATTCATATGCCTAACATTGATATGATCCGAAGTGAATTTGAGGCTGTATTCACAGCAGGCTAGAACCAAGAGTAAGGGGTTATTTCTTCTAATTGTTTATGTTTTTATTGTATTGTACGATCTGAAACTTGATGCAAACGTTTTTAAAATGCTAGGGTTGTTTTTAACCTATTCGGAATGCTTGATGCTTGCTTGCATTCCCTTAGCTCATTCTCAAACGTATCAAGCGCGCTCCAAATGCCAGACCGTTGCATCCAAACATCTCAGGCATTCAGTTATTGTGGAGATGTTTTCAGTACAGTGATGTAAAATAGCTTCCGTGTTACTCTTTTTGAAGGTATTACCTCATCTGTCTTTCCATTAGTTTGTTATTGGAGTATTGTTTCGTCGCTCTATGATAAAACAAACCTTCGGGCTGGTTTCGGTGCATTCTTTTAAATTCACTTATACAGAAACCTATAGGATGCTTACTTTGACATACTGCCATATAGGATACTTACTCATAATAATTATATGTTCTCATGTGTTTTATATTTCTATGTATTGACTTAGCTTATTTGTATTTATATATAGAGACGTTTCAAGACCGCTCTAGGTCCCCTCGTCAGAGCAACAGTTGTTCAGACTAGAGGACCCTGAGCGACGTGGCGAAATAACCCGATATGGGTTTAATTTTATTAATGTTATAGGGAAATTTTATGCTGAAATCAAAGAATTTTCCATTTGTTTCGAAACATATTCTTTAAACAAGTGATATAATAAATGAATAATATGTTTCGTGCAATTAGTAAAATTCATAAATATGACAAGTTTAGTCAGTTTTATTAGTAATATTAATAGTATTAGTATTATATTCTTATTAGTTTATAAGCGTAGTTTCAAAGTTTGAGATAACCACAAATTTCATGGGGGTAACTTTCGTTGTACACAACGATAGTATGAGTAATTGCTATCAAAAATCATTCACTAGTTTTGAAGAACACTAATAGTTCAGTGAGAGACATTTTAACGTGTTTTTGTACTTCGTTGCTATAGCGGCTCAATCGTCCAAAATCACAGTTGATATGTATAAGAATAATACTTTATTGAACATAAATCATATTATAACAACACTTCAATGCAAACAGAAATTCCTTAGTATTACAACTCTTAACTTTCCCAACATAAATAATTGATAATATTTAACGGTAACATAAAGGTTGTGTAAAAAAGAATAAAAACATGTATAGTGTGTTGGGGAAAAAAGTCGAAAAAAAAAACCCACTGGTTCGGACACTCACACACAGCAATTAGCGCTGTGAAAAACGTGTATTAACTAAAAACGTCCTTTTCTCATACGCAGGGGATAACTTGTTTCTGTTCGTATATGTTTTCTTCTAAGTAATAATAACTTAATTATAACAAAAAAATAACAAACAGAGGAGACTTTTCCGTCATATTACAAGTTGATATGTATATCACTGGCATATGCATACCGAAAAATCTAGGTTAATTCAAAAATTGAAAATTCCCTTGTCCGGCTGATCCGGGTGATCAAACCAGGAAATGAAAACAAAACTAATTACCGAGGTGTTTTGTTGAAATTAAACCGTCTTAAGCGTTCACCGTTCAATCGTCCGACGAGCACGCACCAACATTTACGATAGCGTGTCCAGAACTAGTAGGGCCATAGTGAGTTTACTATGTAAGTGGATTTTAATAAATACTAGGCTGTATAATGCAGGCGACGGACAATTTAAAATTGGTAAAAATTTCCCTCAATTACTCAATTACTTTTATCTGGGTGGTATTAGAGGAAACTACTTTCAACCGTGCTAGAACATACAAGCTTGTCGGATAAACTAGCTACTCTATGAGTATGATTTAATAATTGTTTGAAGCAATATTCTTTTTCAATAGTTGATGTTCAAGCGGCTGATGTTCACGACGTTCATACGAATAAGAAAACCGAGAAAATGGGGAATGTATGTATTTCGGTTAGGATGTTTGTTTGCTCAATGTGTTTGTCGCTGCTGTTTCAGAGATAAATAAAGGTATTGTGCTATTTATACGTGTTTAGTGCATTGGACTTTATACATTCTATAATCGAAATAAACCATATATTTCTAGTAATATATTTACTAATAGTTGTTTGACTGAGAATTGTTGAAGATTTATAAGGGTTGTGTTATTTGAAGATTTATATGGGCTGTGTTTAGATAACAACTTGAACTTTTCGAAGCATTAGTAAACATTATTAACTAATAAGACATTTCTTTCTCAAATACACATTTTTCATTTAACGTTGACAAAAACGTTAGAAAAACACAGTATTTAACATTTACTCTTATTTATTACTTTATATCGTATTCATTTATGAAACCCTTTTTTGACTTGGTCCAGTCTTACTTATTTGCCGAAAAGCTTGTTGTCTCCATGGCAATTCGACCAGTCAATCATAACTTTTTGTAAGACCGGCCCTTAATGAAATTTGCATATTAAGCCAAGTTATAAGTAGTTGAGTATAAGTTTAGATCATATTCTAGAGCGCAAGTTCGCGTTGTATTATTCTCCAAACATCAAACGAAGCAAGTTGTTTAACTGTTGAACTCTCTAGAACTGTCTATACGCCACTGGCTCTTGTTTCTTTACGGGGCTCCCATCCACATTCGTACTTCAACCTAGTTCGCGTGCAGTCAAACATGGCAGCTTCCTTCCGGAAACACACGAACATAACCGAATGACGTCACAATTTATGTCAGTATGATGTACACTCACCGACACATTGTATATAGTTGTTGAAAGAGATAGTTTGAAACTACTATAATCTGTGATTTAACATATCACCCTTTTACAGATAACATGCAAAAGCTATTCAGTTTTATTTTATGATTTACTGTTTTATGTTATTACGTTGAAAATACAGGTCATATCTTTAGCGCTTATTTGCTATTTATCTGCAAACATTGAGACTGTAAAATATACAATTTTAACTTGGTACATAAAGTGAGTAAATATTGTGTACAATGGTATACAACTGTTCTATAGGGTTTTACAGGAGATTTAAATACACCACATCTATATTAACACTAACAAAATACGATGGTTGAAAGCAATTCAGTTTATATTTCAAAGTGAATTGGAGGGGTTCCCAAAGTCTAGTGAATGATATAGTATAGATGGAGTTCTTCGGTGTATACCGGGTACTGACAACATGTTAACTATAAAGTATCCACCACCCTTGTGCAGCACTATAAACGGCGACATTACACAATTTGAAATGCTTTAATTCATTTTAATTAAATGTTAAATTGTGTGTTCTGTATCAGCAAAGAATAATTACAATTCAGAGTCACAACACAAATGTTCATAATACTTTTAAACTGGGTTTACAGGAGATCAATTGTTTATTTATGTGACCATACAATACCCATAGTAAGTACAGTAAACGTAATATATCAGGTCAAGATATCGTTGAAGTGCAAAGGTTGCATTCCGTAGATCGGAATTCTGACATTCAGCGAGTAACATTTGAAGAGAATGTAGAAATTACAGGTCACCTCCTTTCTCGACAGTACAAAAGCGGCCATTGATTGCTAGCCCAAACTGCCAGACAACATTCTTCTGCTGAAAGAAATATACTATAAGGTTCATAGAACAATTTATCTACAAAAACCCTGAACACTTTATATCCAGATAGGTGTACTCACAATGCGAAGGGCCAACTTTCAAACACTTCTTTCCTGACAAATTGTCCTCCTTTTCCCAACATAATTATAATACACATGTGTTCTCGTTTATATACTTATCAAATGAGTTTCTATCACAGTTATCCCTACCTGTACATCGTACACAGTGCTCAGTACAAGTTTCCTTGGTTTAGTAAAAATAATAACACGACTACACACACAATAATGACAACACTCGTAATAATAAGAAAACCTGGGGACAAAAACATGTCAGGATTACCAGTGGCCAGTATCGAACCGGCGACCTCCCGAATTAGAATCTCGCGTCTTACCGCTAAGCCACCTTTATCGCTGGTAGTAAGTAGTAGGTAGAGGTAGTAAGTAGATATTACATGTTAGATTGGGCGTTACAGCTGTGTTCGGATCAAGATCCCAGAAGGCTGAGTTTCACTGATCGTTTGTGTATTCCGAGAGTTTTGTAAGCGTGTTTGTCCTCAAAGTTCGAGTACTATGAGTTTGATAACTCTCCGTGTTGTATAAATAGTTGAATGTTATTGCTCGGCCTATTGTCGCGCCGAGCAAAGTAGGTCTGAGGCGTCTGGAGCTGGAATTATTCAACGATATCGCAGGGTTTATAGAGGAGACAGTTTTCGAAACTTCCCTTGAATAGAAATAGGTCTCAAACCCGCGGCACTTTCAACAAAGCTCTTTAGCTTAAATGGGCTAAAATCGGAAATGGAGTTTCGTTTTACAGGGGTTCCCAATCTTTGCAAATATAATATGACGCTCGATGAATGGGATTGAGTTCTTTTGTGAGTCGAACTCTCGACGCATAATATTTATTTTTGTATTTCTCATTACCCCCTGAAGTGATATTGACATATTTGGTATTTCTTTAGAAACTTCATAAAGAGATTGAATGATGGTCATATAATGATGTGGGGGATGTGGACTCGATTATTACCACTAGTTATCCATACAGTATGAATGTTTGACCATGTTTTTCGTCAGTCATACAAGACGTCACGCTGAAGCTGAGGGCTGTGATCAAATGCAGAACTATCGCGTTTAACGTGTTGCTCAAACCCCAGTATTCATAAAATCAACACAACACGAAAATAAATCAAATCGCTTTGTATGAACTGAGTAAGAACTCCATCTTACAGTCTTACACATAGCACAGTATAGCTTTAGTAAACGGGGGGATAGTCGCCAATATGAAGTTATGATCTAACGCCAAGTAGTGATGAATCAATGGAAATGTTGAAGCATGATGAAATACAGCATATTCAAATTTCATAGTCAAATCGAATACGTCGTATGTAATATCATTGAGTACATTCATTATTATTTGATATTAGATTATGTTTGGATCAGTAATTTGACCTGTAGAGTGAGTTTAAAAATATCGAGATGTTTGATTTCAATACTATACTTATATACTAGCAACGAAGCACTCAATAAATTCAAAGTTGTTCTGAATCGGCCTTGTTGATTCTGGCATTTGTCCGCAGGTGTTCGCACTGTCCAATCACTGATTCATATGTTTCGTTTTTGAAATATCGATCTTTGATTGGTTATCGCTCACTCGACGATGGTGTTCGAAGCCTACAAGGTTGGTTTAGTCACTTTAAATTAAAGTCCCCCACTGCAAATCAGTTTAGTTACTGAGTGGGTAGACTCTAAATGTGAATTTATTTTATTTATTTTATTTATTTATATTGGATCTACAACCGTCGCACGTTTAACTCACGCTATACCCGAAGGCCTAGTTTCGAGCTATGAGAAGCAAGAGCAAAAACTCTTCCTTCTCTCATAATTCAAAATTTCGAAACGTTCTTCCTGCTTCATTGGATGACAGGCCGGCATTTTTCAACCCCGAGTTTTATGATAATGCGTGTATGGCGAACTGATGACATCGTCTACAAATGTTGTACATAAGAAGGGATGAAAATGGAATCTCGACAAAGGTTAGGAAGGATCAGATGAAATCCCAGTAAAGAAATTCATAAAAAATAGGGCCAAGAAGTGTCACGCAAGATATCAAATCAGCCTTGACTCCAACATGGAAACCGCTGGACAGTGCAAGTGCAATCCCTCGTTGACGCGTCACGCCGGTAACTAGTACACTTGGTTTGGTGTTTAGCTAGTGGGATTAGGATTTAACCTGAAGGGTGGCGATTCTAGTTTAGCTACTGCGCTATTATTTAGCTATTAACTTGCAGATATAACACTCGATACTTCAACCTCACAAATGCAGATTTCTTACAAATATGAAGGAAACATTACAAAATAAATGTTGTTCCCTGAAGAGGGATACAATCTTCTACCATAACAGTTTTGCTTTCTAGTTCCTACAATAATTTATATCAATGCGATTTCATACCTGAAGACGGGTATTCCATAGCGTAATTCGTACAATAATTCTAATCTAAATAACAACATTGTGAGACTGAATGATAAAAGAACGCCAACTATTCGTTGGGGTTCGAACCTGACCACCCCAGTTTCACTGGCATTGCCCGTTCTTGGCCAAAACGTCATTTTTAAACGAAAGAAGTGACATTACAATCGCAGTTTTTTCCCCCCAATGATTTAAATGAGGTTTTCTTTGTCGTTTATAGTCGATCGGAAAGTTGAACCAAACTTTGCACTAGGCTCAACTTCTTTTAAACGAAAGAAAGAGTTTATGAACTCATTCATAATTTCATTAGTCTTGATTCAAGTTTTGTCCCGATCGCTTTGCTCTCTCACTTTTCATGCCGTGCGTCTGGTACAGCGATTTGACAGTCGCCATTGAACAGTATCCAACACTTTGTATTCTCGCCCCCTCTTTCTTGCAAGTCAGCTATTATTGTGCGAGTGTGCCTACACGCTTTCATGTAGTTATATTGTTCTAGCAATGTTATTTACATTTCAACACAAAGGCGTATACTACGCAAATTTGTCCACTGTGCTAATTACATAATGCGCTTAATTATATATAACAAGTGTTTACATATATTATACAAGATTACAATTATTATCGGATTTCTCGCAAATTTTGTACAATAGAAGAAGTAACGTACAATTACTTTAATTGCACGGGCCCAGAAAAACTGTTCGCCCTCTTAATACACTGCCCACAACTTTCAAATCATGTGTGGATGTCAACGCATTCACATTACGGCTGTACGTTGTTTTTATGATCTGTTTACATCGTACTTGTCAACGTTATTGGTAATTCAACAAATATTCTCGTTCTCCGTCACACCTCACAGGGTTATACTTGTTTACTTTGAGCATTTATATTCTAGCAGCTCAGCGCGGTGGGTTTCCAGTGAAATATATTGAATTGAATGTTCCACTGATCAACCCCGTAACCTCAAACGTAATTTGGCGGGGTTTCAAATGTGTCGTTTAAACTTAAAGTGATGGTGATCGATATCGTCTTTATCGCTCTCTTTAAATTGGCCACTGAGCTCGACGTGAAGCTCGGTAGACTTTATAGCGGCTACACTGCAGGAATTATAGTAAGGATGCCACGTATCGCCCCCTGCAGGACAATCTACGCTATTTTTTACGTTCCCACAATAGGGGAAAACAATTGGGTCTGCAAGAAATATTTTAAAATCGAGAAGCCATTGTTGCGATATGTATAATGTACATTGTACAGGATCACCACCAGGACCACCACCAGGGAGACCAACTAAAAATAATCATGATCCATTCGTATATAGTCTACAATAAATATTTTTTGATAAGGATAATTATACAAAACATAACCTAAAATGTGTTGTTTCGACGGTGTAATTGGGCCGTGAAAGTACGTTGTTTCGACGGTGTAATTGGGCCGTGAAAGTACGCACCCTGCATATGTGAATTTTCGCTTCGAACGTTTTCAATTTCCTTTCTTGTCCAAAATTTAAGCAATGCATAATCTAAAAAACCTCACGTCGAAATTCGATAATTTGTGTGTCACCAATAGCAGTTTAGAAAACAAAGGGCACTAGCAACACCAACATACAACAATGGCACAAATGAATTGAACTGATGGACAAACAATCAGCTGTCAAAATAATAAAATTGCAACCATAGAAATAAAAACAAGTGTCGCAATAGTAACTGCTCACCATTTAAACTTTTAATGATAGTCAACGACTAAGTAAAAGTTTTGTATATGTATTTGTTTGTTTTTTGTTTTGTTTTCCAAAATCAGACGAAATTATTTTTTGACAGCTTGTTGTTTGTCCATCGATTCAATTCATTTGTTTCATTGTTGTCTTTTGGTGTTGCTAGTGCCCTATTATGTGTTGATTGTAAAAACAAGTTGACTGCTTTGTCTTTGTAATTTTGAAAGAAGCGTTACAAGAACTATGGAATTGTTTACTGAATAGTAAATAATATAATATACCATAATTATAGCATTTAAGTTATACCTAAATTTTTTTTTAAATAACTATAAATAATGGTTCCATTAGCTTGTAAATCAGGTACTCTTCTGGGCCTTGGAGTGAAACTACACGATTGGTTCAAAAATGTGAAGACCTCACTTTCAGCTTATTTGCACTTTAAACAAAGGTGTGTTGCGTGATGCACGACGATGTACACAACACATCCAATCAGGAACTAGTGTTTCCAATCAGGTGTGTAGGCCTATGTCGAGCTATCAACGTAGAACAATTCAGGTGGGAAATCACAGCCAATGTATACAACGATAACATAAACTCCAAAGTTTGGCACACGAAATCAGTACAATGTTAGTATGAGAACCAATTACAGAAATAAACTTTATGTGAAAGTGAAACTGTTTCAAACCAATTCATTGATTGGTAACATGGTGACGATTTAAAAACTAATAAATAATATAATAAATTGATCGGAATTCTCATATGGCATATATTTTTATAAACATTTGATCATCAGTACAATCAAAAAGAGGTTGGGAAGAAACGACGGGGAAATGATGGGGGGGGGGGGGGACATGGAAATAGATAAAGAATCGACTTGTTATGCATATAAGGGAAGGGCCAGATGCACAGTAAAGTTAAGTACAGGATTTGTTTATGGTTGCTATGAAATTGTTTTTTATTACATGCTATTTTTCATAAGGAAAACAAACTCCATAACAACCATAAACAATTAAATCTTTACTTAACTCGACTGTCCATCGATCAGGTCCTCTACTTATTCATACATACAAGAAATTAAATGAAAATTCATTGAGGAGACATTCAGGAATTACATCAAGAACATTCTCGAAATAACTGTTTCAAGACGGTAAACAAATTTTATTTTATCAAAGCCTAAATCCTCTTTACGGCCACAGTTCGTATCCACCAAGAATTTCTTGAATATCTCAACAGAGAGAAAAGGCTCTTGTGACTGGAATGACGTTGTTTACCCATCGTATCGTATGCTAAGTAGACGTGTGTGTGTGTGCATGTTGTATCTTCGAGAACACCGAACAAAGCTCACTGGCAACATATTGACTTGTTTTTGAGTTTCTAGCCGACTGCGTGCGGCCCCGAAGTGCATGCAAAACATGTCATGTATTGAACAACAGCGATATCTCTGTTGAACTCTCGACGCAGACCGATATGCAAACCAACATTTCGTTAGCGACGAAGAAGTCAACACAAAGACTCATTACTTTTTAGTGCGAGCAATATTTTCTCTTTTTTTTCCCCGTCTGAAATTTCAGACGATTTTTTAGGATAAGGCACTTGAGTGTAATGTGTTTACAGAAGTGAGGCTGATCGTGGAGGAATTCGGGACAATACAGAGTACACAGGGCCTAGTGCGGGAGATATTTACAAGATATGTTTGCAACAGAAAATGAAAAATGAATGGCATGATGAGATTCAACCATTTTCTTATGTTGATGGCAAAACTTAGTCGTCGGCAATTCTCTCCCGCTTACACGAAATTGTCTCATTGTACCGAGATACAACGGTATAGCTGCGGTGGCTTAGCTAGTTCCCATACGAAAACCAAAGTTAAGCAATTTCGGGCGAAGTCAGCAGGAGACAGGGTGACCGTAGGCCTACTCTCCGAACGCGTACAACGAGCGCAAATGATTGAAAACGTAAATTTTAAAGTTTGAATTATGAGATTTTCTGTTTGATCGCCTTGCAAAATAGAAAAATTATATAGAGGATGTTCGCAGTTTCCTATTTAAACTGAGTCTCTCGACGAATAAATTGAATTAAAAAGTTATCAATTTTTATTTTAAGGACGGAGTAACTTTTACACATTCTTAGTTTATTATTTTCAGTTCTAAGAATAAACTTTAAAGATTTTCAATGTTTCCTTGTCGGTTGAAATCACTAAGCTGACACGTGGCGACCGTTGCATGCAAGACAACATTATATGATGTATATCTTCTATCTCCTTCATCTATAAATGCTAACTTTATATTGATCAACACCTTGTTTCTTCGTTATGATAATAATAACACATTGGTTAAAATAAAAGAAACAAATTAATACTGTACCCAAGAACTTGGCCGCGAAGAATGAAAATGAATGTCAAACATTTTGAGATGCTGAGAAGGAGGAAGGAATTAGTGAGTGGCTCTAAATTGATGTTAGCCGCTCAATTAATTACAATAAATTGAGGCGGTTCCATTTTATAGCGATATTGAAATGTACATGTCCAAATAGCTTTCAAAGACAATCTTCAAAACCATGGGGAGCCTACTTTGTTTTCTACCATTAGAAAAATTTGCTTTAACTGAATATATTTTAGATCAGTGGAGGAACGATTTGCATCTACATTTTGAGAGTGTGTTTTAGATTCAACTATAAGGTGAAACTCTCTGGAAATACAAGCTTTTCTTGAGACGAGCATAGGATGCGGTGTTGACCTCTTTGATGTGATGTTTTCGTCGAGTGAAAAAGATCTAAGAGTCCCCCCCCCTCTTTCCCCCTCCCCCCACTCCCTTAAGACACCCACTCTGTTGCCCAACATACAGAAAATATGGAAAAAGCCTATTTATTTACCAGACATGAAATTGAATAAGGAACTACATACGAATGTTGTTTCTGAGTTATCTCTGGAGGTTGTGGAAAACGAGCAGGGTAGTAGATGTTATCAGGCTGCAAGAGACTCGTGAAAAACAAGCGGCTGGTCAAACACAAACATTTTTACAGGTCGTTGGAACACGGGAATCAAAACGCAGTTTAACTTCTTCAAAGTTAGTTTCGTTTCATCTTTTCAGCCACTGGCAACGTGTTATGGGTAAGCATAAAAATAAAATACAATAGAATTTTTACATTATTTGTAAAAAGGATCGTTACAAAACGTTGAGGTTCGAACTGTGTTTGCTGTTCCACCAATCTGATAATATCTTCAAAGAATATCCAATATGTAACTAGATAGAATAATACCTACAATTATTCATACGATATTATTAGTTGGAGTTAACCTGGTACTTAAATATTTATAAGATTCCTATGGATTTTCCTCTACAACTGTGAATCCCGGTCATGGTTATTGAATCTATCGACCCGAGTGTGAACTAAAGAATATATACTAATTAAAAACAGCCCAAACAATGTTATTACATTTTTGATAAAATTGATAATATTAAGCGATATTGAGGAAATATCCCACCCAAAAATATAAAACATAATTGCTGTTTTTTATTAGAATTTTCTTTCAGCTATAAGTTTCGTGAGTGGTTTATGAATGAGACCGAGTCGATAGAGCCATCACGGATCCACGTTGTACTGGAATGGGTCGATGAGTTCTCTACTTACAATGACGTTAGATGGTTCAGAAGTAGAAGAGGCTCCCTCGGAATATCGATCAAGCCACAGTTCTGGAGAGATCTGTGAACAAACACAGGAAGTATTGTAGCATCTGAACTATTAGTAATGAGGACACTAACTTTGTAGCAAGAAACAAACTCAAACCACTAACGGTTTAGTCTGTTCCTATACGAACACTGAAGTTCAGCAACAGCAATTTTAGTTGAGCAAAATATCTATCTCATCAGAAACACGAGTTACCCATTGGTTAGAGCAGATTGAGGGATCAAAATCTGGTGTAGCAGCTTCGTTCGTTTTGTCAACAGAACAGGGGAGGGACCTATATGACTGGTCGAAGCTACACCGTCATTTCGGATGGGACGTAAAGCTGATGGTCCAGTTAGTACTTATTGACAGGAGTAGGATACGTCTCAGTACCAGGTTTCCCCTACCGTTTTCATAATCATTAATTCATCACCATTTACATTTGCTCTAGTTCAGCAACTAACGTTGAAGCAACCCCGGCAACTAGCAACCCCGGTCCCGTTTCAAACATCGAAACACACAATTTCAGTCAATAAAGTACATAATTCATGCAAATTTAAACATTCACGTAAAAAAAATCATTAACTGACTGGCAAATATTGCGTGATTAACTTTAATACAGAAGAATATAAGTTAAATTTCTAATAAGTCAACAGCATATTAGCATATTTTTCAATAAGCAAAAGATTTGCTAGTTTTAAATTTAAATACATGTAGTATACATCAAATATGCTTAAGTAAAACATTTTGGAAGACCTATGCATGGAAAGAATTAGCAACTTAGATTTATGATCTCATACATATGGATTATAATAATAACCAACTATGGCTCAATTATAAATATATTTAAGGCAGCACTACAAAACTCAAATTATTGGAAGACGTTTCATGAAACTTAAAAGCATAATTGTTAATTAATTAATTAAATTGTTTGTCAGATAGGCTCGAGTTGCAACACTGGAATCAATTGCCTCAACGCTCCCGTGTGCCCAAGGCATGATTGTTAATTAATTAATTAATTAATTAATTAATTAATTAATTAATTAATTTAATTGTTTGTCAGATTGGCTCATGTTGCAATATTGGAATCGCTTGCCCCATTGCGCCCGCGTGCTCTGCGTTGACAACCGCCAAAAAATATATTAGATTTATTCACATTTGAAATTCCAACTGGAGAACGTTAAGACAAACATTTGGGTCCACTCCAATATTGATATGTCCGGGCATTAGGAGGCGACGGAATTCCATTTCCATTTTTATTATTTTATTTATTTTTATTGAGACTTCCCCACACGTGTACGATGTATATAGGCCATGTATCCACACACACGCACACGCACACGCACACGCACACACAAGCGTGATCACACGTCGTACACTAGCGGGAGAGACCAAGCGGTATTTCAAGCGCGTCCAAATATATCTTAGTGCGACGTACAACTAATAAAAGGGGGATGGAATCGTGGCCTGCTTTAGTCTCGATGAAACGATCAGTTCGAAAACTGTCACCGTCCCCGTCACCGTCCCCGTTACGGCCCCGTCACCGTCACCGTCACCGCCCGTCGCCGCACAGTCACCATATTCGTCTTCGACATTTGTTTATTATACAGACACTGATATTTTATTCCAGGATGGACAGGTTAGGGTATTGAAGGATTTATGGAAGGACTGTACGAATACTATTTTCAAACGGTAATTACCATATTCGGGTTCACTTCTAATAACTAGTCTACGAGTGTAGTTCAGACCCATAAATTGCCTTCTGACACAAACACGATTGTATCACCGGCAAACCAAAAATAAATAACAAAATCATAATTGATTTACTTGAAATCTGTGTAGTTGACGCAGTCAACAATACCATGGCATAGTTTTATTGGTCGTCGTGTTGCTTTGTTGCAGAAATATCTTTCTCCTAACGAATTTATATTATATTTCGCGAAATCAGCTTGAAATTGTGTTGCAATCACGTGTTAAAGCACACACAATATTCTTAACAGTGGGGTAAAGAACCTTGTGTCCCTCAATTGACCTGTATGAAGTGTCAATGTTTGCTGTATAATTATATGTAACTCATATAAGAATTCTACTCATTATACGATATACTTTGTATATTTATATATTATACTTATACTTACTTTATTTTACTTATTTTTTATTTTATATATTATAGAAATTCTACTTGTCCTATTGAGGCACAACCAGCATTTTTGTTTGGTATAAGGTATAACAAAGTATTTCTAAATAAATAAATAAACAACAACACATTAAGTCGTCCCACCTCAACCTTGTGGAAGCTGCCGTCATAGACGAGTGAGGCATTGGCCAATCAAATGTTAGTATTTGAAAAAGCCATCCCCTGATTGGCTCCGACTAAATCATCTATAACGTCGACAATCACAATTATAATCCTTATAATAATGATAATTCATTGTAAAATGTTTGAATCAGCATTGTCGATAGTCCTGCTGCTACTGCTGCAAGCTACATATGTCGGTTGTCGTTGGCATTAGTAGAGCAGAGGTCTTTTAACACCACATCTGCGCTTCAAACACAGCTAACTTCAACTGTCAATCAAAGGCCGAAAGGTTGCTTTGCCATTAGCAAAACAGGGGTTTAGTTCGTGGAATCAGGAGAATTTATTTACTTTGGCGAAGGGAAACATTGGTTTGTTTGATCGTTCTCGGTAAATAAGAAGTATTATAATATTTAAATTTGAATTTCACTTTTAGTCTCGAAAACTTTTCCGTAACAACCTACGTCTACCGTGACTACTAATTTTAAAACGTTGAATGTTTGGGGCTCCTAAAACTACTTAAGCGCACTAGACCACCTGGACAAGTGTTCGTGAAATTTATGAAAAGTTCAAGTATACTTGAAAGTAATTAAATTGATCACCATTAAAATCTAAAATTCAATCAGATCTAAGAAAGGACACTAAAAATAGACTTACTCTTTTAATCGTGTATTGTTTGAATATTGAAATCGAAAACATAAACGAGATATCGATGAACGGAAATGTAAACAATAAAATCATGAAGTATAGGCTACAACTTTTAACTACAAGGGAAAAATCCAACAGGTCACAGGTGTATTGAAAATATGATAGGACATGCGCCCACCCGACAAGTGGGAGACCTGGGTTCGATTCCCAGCAGGGTTTGGGTTTAGTTTCTGGATTTCACAACAGTTTCACCCTTGGGGAGTGTTTTTTCAATAATATCCATTTGAATTCGATATTTGAAATGATTGTAGGTGGCTTTTTCGACTGACGCTGAAACATTCTCCACTAGACTATAAACAACAACAAGAAAGTAGAAACTGAATATACAGTCCAAATTGCGTCAGTATGACTAAATACTCTAGTGTATTAATTATTATGACAAAATCTGATGATTTCTTTATTATAATATCAATATCATAACATTTTGGCATGCATGGCCGGCTTAAATTAAACTGCTTTAATAACTTTGCTATGCTGTTGAAAAGCTTGTGCTTGCCAGATAAAGTAAAGTAGTAATACAAAAAGTAAAGATCAAAAAATTAAAATATTATATCTCTTCAGCTTTTATTCGCCTCAAACGACATGCAGAGTTTCAGAAACGGTGTAGTTGTGTATTTGCGTGATAGGCTACTTACAGTTTCTTGAGCTGTCGGATTCCAGAGAACGCCAGCGGGTGAATTCTATCCAAGAGATTGCCAGACAGTATTCTGAAACACAGAAGACAAACAATCAAATCGATTGTGAATATTCACGGAAGATTAAATTACTAATTAAGACGAAGGAACGAACAGTAAATTATCGATTAGGTATTTTTAAATAACAGCTCGATTCGCAGGAAGGAAACGTGACCTTTTTAAAGCTTTTTGGATTCTAAGTAAAAACATTCTTGTATAAACCTTTGTAAATTGTGTTAAAAAAGAAAGAGTGGTAAGGAAGAGTGGTAGAAAAGAGCAAATACGTCGTGTTTATCTATGAAATGCAATGATTTTAAGGCTTTTGCGATTCGTCTTGGTTAATAAGTTAATTTGCTTTACAGTATCGACACAACCAGTTTGACACTCTTCTCTCAAAAGAGAAAGTGTTACTCAAATGTTTTTGACTTCGAACACATGCAAACAACGCCTAAGAATCGGTTGTCAATACAACACAGTTCTGCGTTGGGTAAGGACCCAGAATGGTACACTTGAAATTAAAATATTTAAAATCACTTTTGCAGACGGTGTAGATATTTATATTACTGTAATTCGTAGAAAGCCAACCGGCCAATGTTTTAACTGCAGGCGATGATATTCTGACCACATTTACTACGTTTTTACAATCATATATTAATAAATTCACTAATTAATTATCCATAATATTTAGCTCCATATTTCCGAATTATTAAAATCTGTTTTGAATTCCATGTTTCTATGGGGATAAATAATTTATAATGAAACATTTCTATCGTTAAAATATGTAACAGTTAGTTCGAGAGGTTCCGGGAATATCGATTCTATCCATCACATGCCTAATGCCTATACTGCCTAAAAAAGAAAAAAATATCAACTTATGGATCTTATAAAACATATTCATAAACACTCAGGCCCGGACGAATGTTTCAGAAACAGTCCACAAGGGACCTAATCATGATGACAACATAGTTTGTGTTCGACGACCAGTATGTCCGGAGCCCCACGGTAAGGTACAAGGTGGTTGTTCAACATAGCCTTGTATCGAATCCCTCGCTTGAGACTGATATTCGCGGATGAATGGCCACGCGTATCTTCCCCAGGCCTCTCTTTCATCTCCGACAACCACCTCGACCGAGGACTTTTATTAAATTTAAGACTTCCATGTTTACCACTACCCTGCGATGATTTAGGGGTGAGAAGTACTCTTTGAAATATGCTTGTTCAGGGACGCAACATTAATCCTTCGACGCAATGGGTAGTTAAAGAGGATCAAGGGATTAAATCATTTCTGTAACTTAATTGTATGGGGAAAGATATTACTCAACCAACGCCAGGGAAAGTGAGTGGAGGGGGAGGGAACCAATTTATCCATGCACCGGCGTTGAACAATGGCTAAGGGAATTATCACGATCTTAAAGAGGACATATTTCACACTTACAGCTTTTCAAAGCGTAGTAAGATTTTTATGCGTAGATAAAAAGCTATCACCACAAACCCGGATGCTAATTATGTTAAAGGTAGTTTAAATTTCAATTACGGTTCTTTCTTGGAGGTCGTTATATGATGGGGTTCAGTTAAAAGTTGCTTAGCTAATATTTTTTAAACACAAAAGCTATTAAATGGTTTATTTTTATCACCCTGTCAACGTTCTTTAAGCTATACTTTGTTAGCGAAATAATTGGAATATAAGATTTTACAAACAAAATATCAACCACTTAACGCGCAACATCACTCACACCATCAGCACATTGCACAGAACTAGACTTAATTACCATAACGAACAGTTGGCTATGCAATCTATCCTGCTGGCATACACTATTGGCAATTGCACACATTATTATCATTGTTATCAGTTTGGAGTTTGGACTTAATTGAATAAGTTGCCAAAATAATGAGACTAGAAGTTTTGTTG
Organism: Isoperla grammatica; assembly: GCA_945910005.1. Taxonomy (NCBI): domain Eukaryota; kingdom Metazoa; phylum Arthropoda; class Insecta; order Plecoptera; family Perlodidae; genus Isoperla; species Isoperla grammatica. Next base: position 27,129,715 of record OX246739.1, read on the forward strand.
CTTGTCTTTAAAAATTACTTGTTAAAGTTAAAGTGTCTTAAAAAGCTAATGAGAAGTCAATTAGGCGGTGGCCTAGTAAAATGCGGTATCTATGCCCTGGCTCGAATTATGTGTTGGCTTGGATCTCATTGTAGAGTTATGTTTCTATTTCCGTGCATGATTAGTCAAAATATGAGAAGTATAAAGGTAAAATTGCACCATTTTGAATATAATATCGCGCTGACATATGTAAATATTCGCTGACAATCTATCCAACAATTACAACATTCCTACATCTCTTCAGCGTATCAAGGGGACTCGTGACTTATTATATAGCCCATGTAAGCTACCAAGAAAACCGGGTACCATTTGGCCCAGGTACTGTGATTTATACTATTCAGTTATAAATCTAATACACAAAGGAAGACAATAAATATAACTATATGTATACAAATGATAATGGAATATCATAAAATAGCATGATTAACAAAACAACTAAACAAACAACTGTAGTATTGAAAAATGGGCAAGACTAATAAAATTGACAAAAATGCTTTATTTATTTTCTAATTTTAAATTTTAAACTATAAAGAACACGTTCTTTGTAAGTTATGGACTGCGCTTAGCGAAGCCAATATCAATATCTTATGTTCACTTCCTCTCCACCTAGGACTAGGTATTTAAAAGTTTCAATATGCAATACGATTACAAAACAAACTGACACTCATATTGAATGTCGTGTTTTGCTAGACGTACACAACGAGGAGCTCACGCATTATCTCGAAGCGGGGTCGATTTATTTGTCTGCGAGGGCATATTCGATATAAATGTCCCCGCCGAATTATTATTCTGTGTAGCAGCTGTAATAATGCTGACAATGAAGTGTTGACACCTCGCTGTCAATATCAGGGTTTCGCCTGAGCTGTCAGAGTGTTCAGTATCAATAACATATGCTACAAATGTAACGATTGACAAATAATATGTCCATAGTGATGTTAAACAGTGTAAATCGCAAAGATTAGCAACAACCACACACTTGAAAATATGTTTAAAACACCAATCATTTTTAAAATGGATAGTAGTTTAATACGTGAGTGTAATGTAAAGGTAATTATTACAGAAATAATTATGACTTTATGACTAACTATTTTGGTGGAAAATTTGAATGAGTGAAACCTTAAATAAATATATCACACGTTATATTTTAATACGCCAACAAAACTGTCAACAAATAGCGACGCTAAACGTTATCATTGTCTGTGTCATTGTTCAATAAAAGCTCAACAGTAAAAATATTTAACAACTTGTGGCTAAATATCATCAGCTGTGCATTACCTTGCTTCGTTTCTACCAGAATGCATAGCCTCTCTTTAGTACAGTTTATGTTCTGAGATAGCGTTCATGTCGAATAAAGGGTCTGTGGCGTCACAGGTAGTTCGGACAGTTTCATTGTTATGTCTTCCTTTGATTGCGCACATTCAATGTTTGTCCGAAACAAAACACTGTGGGGTGACTATTTTCTATTCGAAATTTACTCTACTTAACAGTGCGTCTTTATAATATGACTTTTGAGTGACACATAGTATATTTTACTTGTACTTAATTTATGTCACGATATTTTCCGACAAAAGAATGAAAGAAAGTACACGTTTATAATGTATGATATAAACTTACTGTATGTTATTTACATTAATACAAAGCTAATATTTCTGTACATTGAGAAACTACTTCTAAGCTACGATGCTTCAAGCTTGCTGTGCGTGGAAACCTCCCCTATTTCCGGCACTGTCGAGGCCGTCGCTATCGTACGTAGTACGATCGTAGAACGAAGTGAGTATAACGAAGGCCTCGGCACTGTTCAAACCTCGCCCTGTTTTCGCGTACGTGGGCAGAACTTAGAGCAGCTACATATCTGCTCTAAGCGACACAGAACGGCTGCTCTATCTGTGAACACGCGTGTGACGTCACAGCTCGATAGGTAATACGGATATTAACTCCGAGTTGAGGTTCCTAGGTTAGTTAAACTAAGAACTTCCACCCCCCCCCCCCTTCCCTTCTATGCTGTAACGTCACGATAATCGGGTATAGTTAAATACGGGATGATCATCGTCATGAACCTCTGTTTATGCATTCTGTTACCATCACAACGAGCTACAGCTGATTCAAGTGTCAATATGTCCACTGCAATCCAGACAAACTATTGAAGTAAAACAAACATTCATACTCGGTAAGAACTGGTGCAGTACGGGCACAAATGTTAAGTAACTTACTTCGGTGTGTTTAACAATTATTTTGACCCTTCTGAAAACTAATCAACTGCATTATTATATATTATATTCTTTTCTGCAAAATTAACTGTAGATTATTATAAAATGTATGGTCGTGACCGATTGTTTGTATATATCCATCCTAGCATTCACTGTTTGACTGGCCGGAAAACCACGAAACCACCATTATGAAGAATGTCTTAAAGTCTTTGTACTGTCAGTTCAAATATTTACGTTGTAATTTATTTATAGCTTTCTGCATCTCGATATTTGTTCGGATAGATTTTTGTTGTTTTTTTGTTGTTCCTGTTATGGAGCTTTCGCGGAACAATAGTTAGGCCTACCATTCGCAGATATAATTCATTTGGTATAATAGATTCTGTTACCACACATTTTTTATTTCAATATAAAACTATACTTATATATTTTGTTTACTATTGCTCTCCATGTTAATTGTCTCATTATGAGCATCATCATGTATATAATGTTTTTTTTTAGAGCGATATTAAAATCTATATTCGTATAGAGAGAGCAACAAACAACGCAAAGAAGATAAGAGTTCGTAATAGTCTCGTCAATTAGGTCGATCTAGTCAGTGCTGATCAAACATGTAAAACAAAACATGTCTGCTCGGCCGATAAAGCAAACAGCTGCCGGTGTTCGGTAAACAGCTGAAACCTCTTCCTGTCTGAGAGCGCACAGCACGTCGCCGCTGAAAGCTACAGCAACAGCTTCATCACATGGCCCACTCAACGCGATAAGATAACAACACAAAGCTAAACACGACGGAGATTCTAATAAATGTATTGTTTGAGCAACACGTTGTGATAAACGGTATTCGATTATATTAAGTCCATAGGGAGTATTCACGTGACGTCACATCGTCCGTATTTAAAGCAAAAATATGCGTTGAAATTAATTGAGCACTCAATAGAAGACAATATGCTTCACACTAATCATGAGAGGTTAGGGTCGTATGTATATCCGCCGATAAAGTATACGAAAATGATTATACTCTATATGCTATTGTAATCGATCAAAAGAGTGGTCGAGACAGGAGATCGAAGAATTTAATAAAAGCAAACAAAATTTAAAGAACAGTTGAATTTCAACCAAACGCCATCTGAAACATTGTAACAATGTGACACCTGGTATGACCGCCATGCGCGAATACACTCTATGACGTATAATAGATTTCACGTGTCGTCACGCTGGCCATTATGATGTCACAAATATGATTACTGCATGCCAATGTCAAAGCCAATTCAGAATTTAAAGTAAAAGTGATCAACTTTATGAAAGAAAACAAATTTACGTTTGGCGTCAAAAAACGTCCGCTCCTTCTTTAGAAACTAAATGTGGAAGCTAAACAACCAGAAATGAACGAGCTGAACTAGAGTAAACATAATATAATAAATAAACTAGATGAGCGGTTATGATGTTTAAATTGTATAAAGGACATGAACTAAAGACAAAAGTCACAAATTACCAAATAAATAATTTTTATTAAAAAATACCCATAATCTTAAAAGTGTTTTGTTTTTACTGCAATTGGCATCAGCTGTTTCTCTCTTTGGCAACATTTCAAACATTTCATTAAGATGGCCTCTACCCTCATAACATATGGTTTGTGAAAACCATAATGCAGTCACGTGATTCGGATGGAAGAAGCAATATTTTGTTAACTATTTTCACTATTTTTTAAATAATAATACTCTTATCCAAACACCAGATTTATTGTTACTTGTAACTGAGTGAGTACACTATAAAATACAGATTTCATTTTATTGTAACCGTCTTACTTGCATCATCCATTTCACCAGACAACAAACTCTAAACATTGTCATTCAATTACATTTAAAAAAAGATATACCAACCAAGTGGTGGTTTAAAAGTGTAAAAGTGGCAGTACTTTCATTTACTCAACCTCTTTCATTTTGCTTTGCGATATGAGTATTACTTTTATCCGCAATAAAGTTTCTAGTCATGAGTTTCAGCAAAACAAAAAAGACAGCCGGCAACTTTGCGACACGAACCTTAACAACTTGCACTCTAGATTTGAAAGATAGGTTTTAATGATCACGAGTTTCCTTGCCTTGTTCGTGTGAAGTGAAAAACTGTCACTTCAATGATCGAGTTAAGAAGGATCTGTGTTGTACGGGACACGATAATTATCATAGCTCGGGTGACTCACGAGTTTCAATGCCCGTTTTAAAAACGCAGTCCAGCGGAAGAAAAAGTTATGACGCAAAACGAATCTATAGAATCAGAACCGATAGGAATTGACTTGAGCTTAATTGAATAATCTAATAATTTGTTTATAAACTTTATAAGGGTGTAAAATAAATAAAATCTTTACAGTCCAAGATATTTTTATTATCGGCATGTTTGAGATGAGAAATTGGTCCCCCAAAAGTCGTTCTATATTGAAATATCTGGAGTTGATGCACATTTTAAAAGTGTATTATGCGTAATGTAATGTATATTCTATTCAGGTTTAAAATAAATTACAAAGCAGGACAAAAAAATAACTATACAACACATAGGGTTACCACGAGAACAACAATCAATTCAAATAAGTATAGCAATAAAGGAATGCGATAGTAAAATAACCGATTTAAATATGACTGCAATCACTGGTAAAGAGTAAGGACGGATAAAAAGAGAAACGCGGAAGAAGTAAATAGGTAAGAAAACAAGAGAAAATCAAAACAATCAACGAAAGAAAAACTTAATTTCTAAATGACTCCGACTCAATTGAACATAAAAATTGAAAAAAAGGAACTGCAAATTCACGAAATAAGAAACTCAAGAAGTCGTATTGTTCCATCGCCTCTTCATGTATTGAAATGTCGGACAATCATCACATTCTTGATCGAAAACAGACAAATACAAATGTTGCAGTGTACCTGATGAAAAGATTCAGGACAGAAGCTAAATGTGGCTAAAAATATAACATCAACGCAGATAAGAAGACAGGCATGAAAATAGCTAACAATACCTCTTATTTAATTAACTACGAAAAACAGTATCAAATAAAATATCTTTAATTCTCTGAAAAGCTTCAACTCTATACTAAGAAGTCTGTGATACATAATCCTCCCTCAAATTGAACTCAAATACCATGTGAGACGTGGAAGTGAATGGAGAAAGCTTCAACTAAATTAAAACTTCGTTCTGAATACATAACTATTTCAATTTCAATTTTAGAAAAGGTTTCCATTCATAAAAGTTGGCTGCAAAATTCAACACATCATTATGGAGGGTAAAAGAAGAGCATAACTTCATATCAATGAATGACATTCGAAAGAAAACAATTTTTAAGTAGTTTTTAAAGATTATTTCCCTTATAAGAGCATATTGAAAGGAAATAAGTTATAACTTTATAAGTTATAAGTAATAAGTTAGTAGTAATATATAAGTTATAGTTATTTAAGTTATAAGTAATTAGCACATTTACACATTCATTTCACAAAATAATGGTTTTAAAGGATTTTGTCAATGTACATAGTACACACAACATCAATTTTGTTTTTCAGCAAGAAGAAGTACTATAGCTAGTAGTAAATTAATTCATAAATGGAGCTGTTTACCTCACGATGACGTTACATACAATTTTAGCGGGAAATAAAATATGAGCAATAGTGTAATTAAATAGAATTTAAACGATTTACTTCAGAATATATATATACTCGTAGGATTTGTTAATGAAGATCTTTCTACGTTACATACTTGAAGTATACGATATTGAAAATCATGCGGTTAGTTCCTTATGCCAGAACTTACATACACGCACACGGTAACGTTTCTGTGTTATGGCAAGTAGAACAAAGGTACTTTGTCCTTTGTGACCCGTCATTTTGAAATAGCACAAACAGGTTGACTGGTTGATACATGTTTTCACCTGTCACCAACGACACTTGGCATTTGATATATTTCCTCTGAAGGGATTCAATTAATAACTCAAGAGTAGCCGTTGCTTCGCAAGAGTGCGTGCCTACTGCCTTAGATGCAGTCAATATTTCTTCCTAGCGTATCACTCTCCAGGGTCCGCGCTGTGTGAGAGAAATAACATTGTGAACGTTATTTCGAGAACGCACTTCGCGCTTAAAACGTGATATGATTTGGGGAGGTGTATCTCTGATTGTAGATATACCATGAGTGCAATGCCCAGTCTCCACTTGATTTTGAGCCACACTTTTTCTATTTTTTTATTTATTTATTCAATATTTCACATACAGCGTATTCTGCCATTTGTCGTGAAATAGTAAACATAACAATTAAAACACAGAAACAAGCACAAAGAACACATATTGCACATGTGTTTGTCACAATACTACATAAAATAAGTACAATAACAAAAACAAACAAAGTACAAAAAAAATGCCAGTGAAAGAGACGCATTGTCTCTACAATGAAGTTAAAAACATGGTAACAGAATGTTAAAAACAAAGGCAATTATATCTTTACACACATACAAGACTTGATCCAAAATGCTATGAAATTGTTTTATTACATGCTATTTCCCATAAGAAAAATAAAAAAAATGCCTTGATGATTAAGTCAAGTCGAGTTTTAAGTACAGACTCTGCATCCGGGCCGGGTCTTATTTTATCTCAAATCGAATATTCGTCAATAGTAATTTAAAATCGTGCAAACACACGAATGACTATCTTATGACATATTTTGTATACTAATTTTTTCCGACAAAACCCTCACTTGTCGTTTTCTTTCATCCTCACCCACTGGACAAATCTTGAAACAAAAGATGGCTGCAATATTTGGTGTGTGCTTCGTGGTTAGTCAAATATTCTATACTTTTATGTTTATAGTTCTAGTACCTGTTGTAGTACATTCAACAAGTGCTGTAATCAAGTTCAAATGTTTTTTTTTTTTATAATAAACACATCTCCTTTTGTTTCAAGAACATCATAGATGTTGTGGGCGGTAGCAAGCGTGAGCGAAGCGCGCTATTGGATAATAACGCTGTTTTAAAACCACGTGAACACACATACGTTATAAATATAACACATTATTTGCTTGGTTCACGGCTTTGCTCCCCAGAAGTCTTCGCCTTCGTTCAAAAGACGCGGACTGTAAAATATATAATATATATACTCCACGCAAACATCCCCTCGTTTGAATCATAATATCATAACTTGTGCCCTCGTTCTGTCTGCGGTATTCAAGTTATGAGAACGACGTTCGTAATAGAGTATCACAAACAGACAAGGAAAAGATATCCCAATGATATCACTTTGTTGTGTGGGTTTCTTCTCAAGAAGAAGGGATCTGATGTAATTGCAAGTATGATACATACAGACAGGAATAAGACAAGCTCTTCCTTGTCCGTTCACATCTCATTATCGTCACCTGTAGCGTCATAGCGTCATCGTCCGGTTGTAGAGGGGGCAACGAGACTTTCATGTGATGGAAATAACTCTCGCGATGAATACTACGCTTTGTGTGGATAGTTGTACGCGCGTTTGTTGAACTGCCGCGGCGCAAAGTGGAAATTAAGCGCATCTCAATAACAAGTCTCTCTAGGAATAACCTTAAAAACACACTCGTGAGTTTACGCTCTAGTTCGATCTCAAATGCTCAGAGCAAGAGAAGAGAAATTGTAGAAATGTGGATGTATTTTGGAACATTTTCACCACCCGACAAGGTATATCTTAATACCTTTGGTTTTCACCAACGGTTGAGACGTGGTTGCGTAATGCGTAGCCGGTTCCCATAAAGTTAAGCAACATAGGGTTAGGTCAGGAGGAGAGAGGGTCGCCGCTATCTTCCTAAATACTAGTTATACCGTTGTTGTTAGAGCTAATTTTGAGGGTTCAAAAGCTTGTGTAACAGCTTCGTTCTTCTCGGTAACTGCTCGGCAGTCCAGGTTAGTGGAGGAACCTAGGACGTCCAAGTTACACCGACCTTCCGGATGGGACGTAAAGCCGATGATCCCCTTGGTACTCTTCGACAGGAGTAGAATACGTGCTGGTAGCGGGTTCCCCCCCCCCTCCCTTCATCATCATCATCATCATCATCATCATCATCATCATCATCATCATCATCATCACGCATCGTTGATATTCATCACTTGTTATACTACTGGTCACTGTAAAATGGCATAAAAATGCGGCATGTGGCCAATTCCTAAAAAACAAAACAAAAATGGTTTTGTTATATCTATATATTTTTAATAATAATTTTAATATTCATTTTAAATAGTTAAGTCTCCGTTTGTATCGCGGACAAAATAATAAAAGTCGGCTCTCTGAAGACATTTTTCTGAATCAGACAGTGACAAACTAGTTCCCAATGTTCAAAGTAAAATATAACTTGTATTGTAAGTTATTCGGTATGTTCGTCTTTAAATTTCTTGACATACATTTCTACAAAACACTTTTAATTTATAGAGAAACGCAAATCAGTGCTTTCAACCGTCGTAGAAGTACTTGTAACTTGTGGCGTGTCACGTGTTCTTCATCCTGACTCCTGACTCGACTTCACTTTAGAATCCAAGATATACTGTTTAAATTCGTGTTAGTGAAGTCGGTTTGCAAAGTTCGCTCCGGATATCGGAACACCATGCGAGCTTGCGTGTGAGGATTGTCGCGTGTTAATGTATCAGCGGGGCTCACTCGTCACGCCGAGTCCAGGGTTCGTATCCCACGGTTGAGGTCTATCACTAGTCTCATTCGAGCGAACACATGGTTCTAGTTTTTTACTTTTATTTTCTGATTCTGGGTTTCTGGGATTAGCTATGTTAAAATTGTATGTAATTTCTTTTTTTTCTTTAAGGTCCGGTATTACGAGCAGCTTGCAAGAAAGTTATAGTACTAATAACTTGTTTTTAAAATGGGTACCACCAATCTACCCACCAATATATACTCACCAACTATCTTACTAATCAAAAGAACTAAAATCCACCTTATACCTTATTAGCTCTTATTAACTTCTTTATTAGCTGTTCATAATACCGGGCCTTAATCTCTTTTGTTATTTATAAAATGTGAATACATTTTAAAGTACTAAGGTCCAGTCTTACAATGTCCCAATAACTATTTTTCGTCGAATAGCTTGTTTTCTCCATGGCAACCACCAATCGAAACCCTTAAAAGCCTCCAAATAGCTTAATTGCTACAAAAAAAATTTATTAGGAGATTGTAAGACCGGCCCTTAGTGCTTAGTCATGAATTTATCCTATGGTTTTGTTTCTGTATTAATAAGGTGTAGCGTTTTATCAGGTTAGCAAATGTAGCCAACCTCTGATTACTGGCTAATCAGAGATTAAAAGTTTGCTGAAACCGGCCCTGAGAGACGCAATCTATAAACCGCAAGTGTAACTAAAATGCATATGATTTAACCCCTAGGCAATAATTTACCGTGTGCACCTCTAGCTCGCCAGGCAACAACACGATGTAATCTGTTACCACGCACACATACATAGGCCTACCTACCGTCGGGGGGGGGGGGGGGGGGGAGGGGGGGTGACTCTACACATGCGACGCTCAACGCCCCCGGCGCCAAACGCTCGGCGCTATAACTTTACTGTCTCCCGATACGGAACAGAACTAGCAACGAATTCACGTATCATAAATATGCGCCTCCTGGTGGACAATCTACGCTATAGTTTATAGAAAACAACAGTATTCAAGAAATATTTTAACGTTTTAAGATAAAAATGCTGATTTTTATCCTGTGGGTGGTTGCAAACATTATGGACGTGTATGTACTCGCAGTCGTTGTTTGTGAGCCATCCGTCGGAACAGGTTTTGTTGATTATTCCAAGCGCCGAACACTGTGGGGGAGGGGGGGGGGGGTGGGTTACGGGGAGGGGGTATCACACTAACGGACAGCAACGCGCGGTATCTCGACGCCTTCACTTCTTGCTGGCTATTTTTATATCTGCTTCTGGTGATAATGGCGATTAACGGCATTCGACTTTCGCCTCTCGACTGCACACGAGTTTCACCTCTAATCTCTACCCTTACGATCAGACGTCCTCGTAGATGAAAAAGGTCAAAGGCCCGACAAGTGAGATAACCATCTTGTAATTAGGTTTCCTGTGAGTTAACTACTTTGTGAAGTGTGAACTACAAAGACTCGTTTTTTTAATCATGTTTTTTGTGATTCATCACCGACTGAGAACCGTCAGTTAAATATCGTCTTCGGTTAACCGCATTTATATTTACTTTTAAAAGAAAGAGAAAATACCAAACAAGACCCATTATCTTTAAAATAATGATAAGAACATCGCACACTGCACATCGTATCGTAGTTTGTTATGTTTCTGTTATTATTGCTATTTATGATTTCATTATTATTAATTGTTTGCATAGTTATATTTATTGTCTTCCTTGTAAATCACTTTTTATAACTAAATAGGATAGACATTAAATAAATAAAGCGCACATGAAAGTATTTAAAACGTTTTTAATCCAATATTTAGTCATAAAAGCTGCAACTATAATATTAAGACATTAATTACATGACATACATTATATTTCTTTTTAAATCAGGTTTGCAATAGAATAGGATAGAAATTAATTGAATAAATAAATTTTACTTCTTCAGTTTTGATAAACAAAGTCAACAGTTTGTTGCGGTTTTAGTACTGAGCACTTGCTGCTCCGAGCGCGGCCACAGCTGCCACGGTGAAATGGTGGAGGCGCCGGGTCTGTGGATGCCTCCACTAACACTATACTTTCTAGCAACCTTTCTGTGGTCCAAGCTATGCGACTTCCCCTCGAACTCCATTCTCCCACCACCGCGCCCGCTACTCGAGGCTCGGTAGTAATCATCGAACTAATTGATCTCTATTGTGTGCATCAAAACAACAACTCACTAAGTGAAAAGCAATTTTTTTTATCGATTGCTACCTAATTACACCCAATTTGGGAAAAGCTTGAATTTTTATGAAAACGGTTTTTTGAATTTCGTTCCTATCCTAGGACAAAAAGGAAGTGTTTGACGAAGTCACTGACGTAAACAACATTAATTACATAGCCTGAGTGAAGTGAATAAAATATTAGAAAATTATTTTCATAATAATAAAGTTAATCGACAACAAACCGTCGCTCGCTTAGAATGCCATGAACATCGGGGGTTATAATCTCACTATTATAACCGCTCCAAATTAACGTGCTTCAGTGATATCTTAAGAACGCTACATAACATTTAAAAAGTAAGAACAACTGGATTACAAAAGTCACAAATATTATATTCCTTGCTATTGTTATTTTGGAAGAAATAATAATTCATTTGTTTCCTAAATGAAAAACGTAATGATTGCACCAATTGAAAATTTTTATATCCAGTTTTTAGTTCACATGAAACTAAATTCTAATTAGTAACCCTCTTTTAAAATTATGCTGATATTACTAAAAACCTTTGATTTTGCGCGGTTATGATAGTTAAGACATCTTCGTCTTAAAATCCCAGCAGTGGTGGGACTTCTCCGTTCACATTTTGTCATTAACACCAAACTGCAAACATCGGCCGCTAGTCGCTATGCACGTCACCTTGTTATGTACACTATTAACGCAACGCAACGCGCAATGAGGCGGCGCACTCACGCTATCATGAAGCCACAGCTCTTCGTCTCGACCCTATAGTCCTGCGTGACCCTAGAGCCACGTGCTAAGTGGCGACACACGAGATAACAAATGGCGGCCAGTGCATGTGACGTGTTTAATAAAATACACACATGATACGTGGTGGTCGAGTCAAACCCCCACTCCCCCGCGGCTCTTGATGAGACAGAATCACTGTTATCAATCATCACCAGTAGTTCGCACAGCTACCGCTGACCGCGCCGGCCGTTCTAGTTGCCACTGGCAGGAAACAAACAGGAAACATTAGAGCCGATGTTTCATTTATCACTAGGGCGAAGTTTGAAAAGGGCCTTCCTTATCAAGGGACTGCATAATCCCTGCGTTATACAACCCGGTCTATGGGAGGGGGTGGGTGGTTTCCTTCCGAACCCAATACACGTCAAAATATTGTTTTTCATTTTTCACGAGCAGTTGGATGTAAGACGGTGGTTTGGCCCGGAGGAAGGGGTAAATCTTTCAAATAGTTTTCCTGATGCTCAGATAAGAAATAACAAAGCCCGACTGTTAAAGAACGATTCATATTGGATGTTTCAATATAAGAAATAGTGGAATAATGAAATAACAACCATCTGGCTCACAAGAGTCTTCTAGTAACCGATTTCAGTATTTAAACCACAGCTAAAATTTGGTAATCAAATTCTGTATTGTACTTCTGTTCTTCCAATGACTAAAAAACAACATTAAAATATCCAGTACTACTGATTTTGTTTTGATTTCTATTGTAAGCGCTCTCTTCTGGCTTTTATGTGTTCGGATTGGTTCTTCATAAGGTGCATCATGGGACATCGAAATACTAAGTTTTGATCCATTTTTTATTACTATTTCAAAACTGTGACGGATGTGAACTACAACGTTGTTATTATACATGTAAAATTAGGAGTTACTGTTTGGGTATGTTCGACGCAACGTGTGGATGGCGTTTTGTGTTTCGTGTTCCGTGTTCCGTGGTTTCCCATCGGAAGTCGGTAAATCCGGCACGAGACAAAGGGAGATGAAGGTTTTTCAAGGTCACCTGCACCCGGCCTATGTACCAAAAAGGTTTTTTCGGCATGTGAGAAGACTTTCGTTACTTCTCGCAGAATAATATAACATGATATATGGAGGCAATGCGAACAGACACACCGTTTGGACATGGCTATATACCGAAGGATTCCTGGCCAACCAGCGAGCCCTAATATCAAATACGTATCGCTGATTGGTAAGTCACGAGCCACTTGTCGATGAAGAAGAAGGTTTGGGACAACTTCATTATGTGGGAGGAGAGATTAGAGAACGAAGGATGGCTCGCCCATAGCACTTCGCTCGATAAGATTTAACACAACTAGCTCGTTAAGTGTCCTAGCGTAGGCCTACTCACTGATGTCTGTAGTGAAGGTGTACAAACCTGTGTTTCTGGTTTCTAGCCTAGATTGATCACTCACTTTGAGAGAACGTTGCACTTAGTGATGTAAACAGTTAGTTTATCTTTAAAATGTCATTTCAGTAAGTGATCAACATAATTTATTTTAGTTACCTGGAAGCTTTTTATATAAAGACGAGTATACGAGTTTTCTTTGTAATACAAGTTTTTTCATTTTAGTTATTACAAGAAAACTCAGTTCATTGGCTGCTGTATCTCATTAATTGAACGTAGCTAATGATTCACAGTGGGAAAAACACTAATTGCTGCCAGGTTATAAGTAAACGAGTAATTATGACGTTCGTTGTGGAATCACTCAACACAAAATACATTTGTTTTTTTGGTTTCAGGATCCTTTTCGACAACAAACAAAAGCTGAGATTACGCATTCGTGAACCATTATACATTTAACGAAACATTTGTCGTCAAACAATGCTTTTCTTATGTCACTAGACGTCAGTGTTACGCCCACGGTTACGCCCCCCAATGTTACGCCATAACGATTGATGCAAGCTAAAACACAGTAAGTTTTGGTTTTTTTTTTTTATTTTTTTTTTTTATCAATAATGATTATTGTAAAATACTTATTTATGTTTAGATTTTAGACATACGTTTTTCTATACCCAATTCATAGGTTGCACGTACGTCACATCTTTGCGCGTGGCGGCCACATTTGTGATCAAACTTTGACGTTGCCATGGAGAAACAATTGAAGGCTGTTGTGGTAGAACATAGAAATTCTTAGTTCTTTAAAATTCAGCTTGTTTTGTAAATAAAATTAATATGTTAGGTAATATTTAATTTTGTTATTCTTATGTTTACTTTTTAAAAACTAAATTAGGCTTATTTATTAAATTTGAATAGTATTCACCAATGATCTTGGATAGGTCCTCATCAATTGTGTCGCAATCATGGCCGCTGTGACGTCACGTGTGAACTATGAATATTATGTTTACTCGGAAACTGACGCAAAAACTAAGTTTTGCCAACTGAATTCTATAGATTAATACAATAATTTCACAAATATTTCAAATCCGACTTGGGTTTCTAGTGTGTATTGGCAGGTCAAGAATAGTAAACAAAATGTGCATACTATTCTATTTATACACATATTTAATATATAGAATATATTATCCGTAGAAACACTATAATTTTTCTATGAAATAGTGGGCATTCGGGAATAAAAATAGCCCACTTAAGAAGGCACTTCAAGCTTCGTCCAACTCATTTAGAGAGAGAGCGATTAGTTCTGTCTCAAGCTCGGAGGCGGGCCCGGTGAGATTTCAGTCAGGCATCGAGAGCCAATAGCAATTATCGTGTGTGTCGCATGAACGAGAGACCGCTTCAAGGTCAACTCGGCTGGCGATAGGGGAAATTATGACGTATGCAATACATGAACCACAGATAAGGAATTCGGAATTCCTTGCGTAGTGAATTTCGTATCTGTGTATGAACGCTATTCGAAGCTCCGCTGACCAAAGTGGAACGTGAAGGTGACAATCATACGAATTAACGTTTCTTCTATAAATATAATGGTCATTTTTTATTAGCACAGTTATTACTACTTGTTTGTCGAATGCCGAGCAACTAGTACATTGAGTACAAATATTAATCTCATACATAATATAATATAGTAATATACAATATCATACACAGAATAGGCTATATTACATCATGATCCAATAACTTATAGCATCTTCTTGTACCATGATAGTGCATACAATCCCATAGTTATGTGGTGTTAAAACTGCCAGTTGTAAATCAAATAAAATCATGGGGCATGAACTATGAAATAATACAATTATATAATATAATATTTATTTTACAACGGTGCCAGCCAGCACACTGCCACAAGTTGACTACATAGAGTTTACGACATATTAACGAATTGAAACTCAAGTTTCAAAATCAATTAAATTAAATGATTTACTCGGATCAAGATTTTCAAGACCATCTGATTTTCAAGATTCGAAGAGAAGATAGAAGGCGTGTGCGGCTTCTCGGGTTGCTTTTACGTGTAATTTTATTTTTCACAAATTTCAGTTTCTGATTTTTTGCAAGCCTCATTTTCGTTTGAGTTAACAAATCAGTTTTTCTTTTTTTTTTATCTTTCTTCTTTTTCTTCTTTTTTCCTTTTTATATATATGTATATATAAATAATTTTTTTAACATTTCTCCTTTATGTTCCTTCATATTTATATACTTCATTTTTACTATTTAATATAATGCATGTTTACTTGATTTTATTTAATTTCTCAATTCATTTTTCTTGTTCTTGATTTTTGTTATAGTACAGTAGTTTCTTTTGTTTTGTTGTTATTGCTTCTTATGATTTTATTATTTCAAATTGTGTTGGCATAGCCTAGTTGTATTTTTATTGTTCACCTAAGTTGTAAATCAGTTTTTATAACTGAATAGGATAGACATTAAATAAATATATATAACAATAAAAAAATAAGATACATTTCTTACTAAAACTACTGATCCGATATCTTTCAAGCTTTCAAAAGATAAGTAAAAGTAAGTTCTCCACAGGTAAATCACAAAAGAGAAGCAATGTACTGTATTCCATATTTTGCATGACATTATATGATATGATGATATGATATAATATCCAACAAAAGACAACAATTACCTTTTTTAAATGTTGATTCTTTCATAAATTCGTATTTCTTACGTAGTCTGTATTTCTGCCAAGACGTCATGCATAATATTCATAATTGAAAATTATTATCAAACACATTAACAGGATATGCCTAATTTCATGTAATCATGCTAAAGCCTGATTAAAACTTAGAAATAATAATTAAAAGGCCGGTATCCCGATCCCATATCGAATATATGGTTCACACTTTCCTCTTGCCACCGCACGAGGTTTAGCTGCCAGTTTCTTACTTTTATAGAAGCATTCCGTGTTGCTATTGTCTTGGCCTTTAACTTTCTTGCCTCTTCTTCTGCGATAGTCTCAACAATGTGTGGTGCCCAGCCTGTGTAACTACTTCTCATTGCTATGACGCCATTAACTACGGCATAATTTGCATCAATATATTATGAATATCTTTTGCAATGAACCTTCGATGCTATTTTTGATTTTGTGTTGCAAACATCACATTTGAATATCCATCCATGTACTGTGGTTTCCATTTACCAACTGCTTCTCCAGATGTATGTTCATAGCATTGCAATCTGTTCCAATTCCAAAAGAATGCTTTTCATTCCAGATTGATTGAAAAACAAACGCCATATCCGAAAGGCGACGACCCGTTGTGTTTACGTTAGTTTTCATACAAGCAGGCGCGGACTAGCTATAGGGATGCCGGGATGCGAACGCATCCCGGGCCCTTTGGCAGTCCGGGCCCCCGGGCTGCCACCAGAAAGTTCCTATGATGTAAATACTTATTTGTATATTGCTGAAAAAATCTTAACCCCACTCTATAAGTATTATTTTGAAATTATAATTGAATTTATTGTAATATTTATTGTAAATATGCAATGTAATTAATTGAATATTATTAAAATTATTTTGCTAGTGGTAGGGTGGCCTCTGTTAATCGCGCCCTAAGATCACATTTTAGGCCATTAAATTCAATGCAACCCCCAAAAAAAATTTCGCCTTCAGCGTATTTGCCTCCGGCGGCTGGGGCTTCGCCCCAGACCCCAGCTGCGCCACGCAACCTCATGCGGGCCCCCCCAAAACCCAGCATCCCGGGCCGTTTTATCCCAGTCCGCCCCTGCATACAAGGGGATTTGACATAGGCTATTATTCCATTGGTAACTTGTGGTCTAAGATAGTACTAGAAGAAAACATTTTGCTAGATTACATAAGAAAACACTGAATACAAATTCATATTTCACCAACAAGTCAATCACCAATAATAATAATAACGAAATTAATAGTTCATATTATGTCACAATTCATATTCATATTTACCTATCCATTGTTCCAAAACAACGGCCAATAGCTGTCGCATTCAAAGGCACCGAAACATTTTGCTTGTCGACTAGAATTATTATGTAAACGTAAATGCCGAGAAATGACTTCGCATGTATTGACAGGCTTATAAGTTATAAATACTCTAAATCTTAAGGTACACATACATCATTTTATTAGTTAAAAAATGTCGAATGTTTTAATAGAAATATTATATTTAGTTTTTATTCACTTCTGAAATTTATAAACCCAAAGTAAAATACATAATAATATGCGTTTTCAGGGATTAATTGTTTATTACAAAACGCACTTAGATAAATAGTAAATTACATTATTTATAATATACTTTGCTGATCAGTCAACTCGTAATGATTTTATTGTCTCTCATCTAAACACTACACCAGCACCACAAAATACTATGTATCTATGAACGGATCCGTCTTAATTCCCGAAATATGTAAATCCTAGTTCGAAACCTATTCCTAGAATGTGGCTCGTTTGTAATCTAACATAAAATTCCCGTATTCAGTATAGAATGAAGCAAAGATTGGGGTCAGGGTGTGAATGAGTAGTAACTGGGATCATTCCTTGCTTGTACTGGGTATTGAGCTCGCATCATATGAGGACAACTTATTAACAATGGTATTACCACGTATAAATAATTATTGGTTGTCTGTGGTATTACCTATTTACCCTAGCAGATAATTTCCCTCGCACAGATTAACAGAATAACATAACCATAACAAGAATAGCCGGACCGCACATTCCGGTTTCAAGAAGGGAACCGGAACTGTGTTCCGGCCCAAGTTACGCCCTGTGCATTCTCAATTCTATTTTTTAATTGAATGTAAAAAGCATTAATTTCCATTGTCATTGTAATGCCCGAAAGCCGGTCTATCGTTGCAAAGTTCAGCTCCAGACTTGACGCCATTAACAATGAGTAATCTCAGGTCACTGATTGTTGATGATTGTTGATGACGTTAAATGTAAACGTGGTCGTCATTATACAACTTGATTTGTACTTTCTTTGTAAATTCAGTGGACGTCAGTTTTAGCGGTTGCTGATCGGATGGCAATAAATTTATTTCAGAAACACAGTTGACTTGACTAACGTTCAAGTTGCGCCTTCAAAATCTCCCAATCGGTTACGGGGTGTAACCGATTGGGAGATTTTGAAGGCGCAACTTGAACGTTAGTCAAGTCAACTGTGTTTCTGAAATAAATTTATTCTTACAGAAGCAAATGTTTTGTGATGGGGTAATGTTACATGTTGTTAACAATTGTACTTGTCACAACTGTGAACTGTAAAGTGACGTATCGTCAAACCCCTGATAAAACATTGTACTATACCGTAACTTTGAAAATGTTCCCAATTGAAGTCGGACCTAGAACACGGTTACACACACATATTTTGTATGCAGATCCTATGGTCTTCGTATCCGATTTTGTCTGATTAATCAGAGTTACATTAATTAAAGTGGCGTTCACAGAAAACTCCCTTTACCAAAGGAAAGTATAACTCCTATAAAACTATTAAAGGACCGAGCACTGCTAGTTTTGCAACAACACTGTGACTCTTGGGTCTCCTAATCGGATTTGAAATCGCGATCGGTATCGTGAATAGTTACCTAGAACCAGTGTCGTATACAGAGAGGGGGAGGCTGGAGCCCCCCCCCCCCCCCTCCCGAAATCCCACCTTTAAATATTCTGCAAATCATCAAACTTTACGCAAAAAATTAAGTAGACTTAAACATTAATTTCTCTATTTGCTTGGTCGGGAAACACTACCGTCTAGGTGAAATTGTATAAGTTATCACATTATAGGAATCTTATGTAATATTGATTGTTGAAATTATTTTGAAATCGTATTTGGCGTCGTTGTAACCCGTATCCCGTTCAGCAAAGCACATTCCTTCAGTGGTGTAGTGGTGCGTATACGGGCGTATACGCCGTATACACACTGCCCCGGCTAAAAAACTTTCGTATACACACTGGTTTTGGTAATGATACGAGTGATACGCAATGATACGGTCGTAACATGCCACGAATGACGGACACATTATTCACGATTGTCAGCTTTTCTCCATTGATAAAATTGTGCTCTCTGGCACTGGCATTTAATTAGCACAAGGCCTCAAATCCTCTAAGACCACCCTTGGATCTGGGAGTCCCGATATTCAATTTTAAGTCCCACGTCCCGCCAATACACCAAGTGGGATACAATTGTCTCACTTGGTAAAAATATTGCGGTGTCAATTATCAACAGCTTTGGAGCTTTGGATGGTGGCAATAAGGTACAGTTCCTGCCCAGGGACTGCCACCTTATCGTGGTGGGCAGGTTTGCGTGCTTTGTTGATCCCGAGAGCTATGCCGGCGGAAGCGTATGCTTCTGGTAGGGCCACCCAAGCCGGACTGGTCGAGGAGAAGTCAGACGAAGTGCAGTCCACACCCCAATCCCCTTTCCCCCCACTGTCCCATTGAATATTTCTCCTCCCACTTGGCCCTGCCCTCCCTTGCTGGACTCCCGTATGACGACTCACGCGACGTACAATGGATCTGATTCGGATGTGGCTTTATTCTTCATTATCATCTTTCTCATCTTCATTATCACCCGCCCATCGTCTCGATTAGCCATCGTTGCATAAATATGAGACGTTAAGCCCCATTAACCAACCAACCATAAGGTACAGTTTCCTTTTGCTTGACAATCTCGACCGGACAGTGTCCTTAAGAGAAGTATGATAAGAATACAGATGTGATGGTTTTGTTGCTGAAGGCAGAACGTTTGGAAAAAGAATGAAATGGCCCGAAGGCAGAAAGAATTTAGAGTGATATAAGTATGAAATTAATAGAAGAGGTTGGGTTTACAACTACTAGGAATAAAATAGGTAAGTTCAGGAAGGGTCCTGGGAATGAATAGAGGTACTACCTCACCCGTCTTTTCTTGGCGAAGAGGGGATGGCGAATGTTGCGGTGGCGTCCGCATGCCTTTGGGTTGGGAGGCCTGAATTCAAGGGTGTTTATGCTCGCGACTGGACGGAGAAATCTATCATGAGGGTTGGGCATAAAGTCCAACTGTGACCTCACGAGAGGGTTTGGGTGCCGTGATAAAGAGTTAAAGAATTTAAGGGATCGATCCTGAACCAACTTGTCTACCAAAGGTAGATCCAGAGAAGTGTGGAGCGGAACGATGGGGGTGTATTTAGGAAGGTGCATCACCACTCGGAGGACAGTATTTTGGAGGCGCTGTAATTTTAGAAAATTAGTATATGATGTGGTGCCCCATATGGGAGCGGCATATAGAAATGTGGGTCGGATAATGGTCGTGTAGATCCGAAGACGGTCTTTCTCAGCAATAGCTGGAGACCTCAGTATTGACTTAAGAGCAAACATTTTGTTACGACTCTTTTGCATCACTTTGGCTACATGATGGTTCCAGCTAAGATGGCGGTCGAGAAGTGCACCAAGGTACAGATTGGTCTTAGACCATTCGATCGGGACACCGTCCAGAAAGAGGGGGAATTGTTTGAGGGAATGACCAGTGGTAAACATGGTAGCTGAAGTTTTGCCAACGTTGAGTTTAAATCGCCATTTTTGGCATACCATGGAAATAATAAATCGAGACCAGCTTGGAGGTGTTTTACAGCAAGCTTCGCGGAGCGGGAGGTGGCAGCAATTGCATCGTCATCTGCAAAAAGATGCACATCAACACCCTTGGGCATTGCTGGCATGTCTGAGGTATAAATGTTGAATAGGGTTGGACTGAGAACGGATCCCTGTGGTACTCCTGCCCGAATTTTGCGTGGTGAAGACAGTGACTCCATCCAGCAGGCTCGAAAACTTCTTTTGTGGAGGAATGATTGGAGAAAGTGAATGAGATGCAGGGGGAATTTGTACCGGGCTAGTTTCAATACTAAGCCAGCATGCCAGACTGAGTCGAAAGCTTTGGCAATGTCGAGGAAAGCAACGGCTGTGATAATTATCAACAGCCAAGTATCAACAGATATACCTATACGGGCCACGGGCGGCGTGTGTGTTGCCAAACCACTTCCCAAGCCCCAAAACGTATTCCTGAACAATTCTTGTCAGTGTTCCAATTATTTTTGGTGATTTTCTGGTTTTGCACTACAAAAACTGCAGTATTTCGGGATTGCATTCAGTCTGGTATTGGTATCTAAAACGCTCAGAACACACTCTAAAAAGCCTGTTTTTTTTCGCCTGCGGCGCCATTGTTGGGGGGCTGTGCCCCCCAAACCCCCCCAAAACCCCCCTATGTTCTTTTGTCTGAAAAAATTTGTCCCTCCAGCTTCCCACTAAAGCGTATACGTACTGGTAAATTTGGCACTACACCACTGCATTCCTTCTAAAACACATCTTAAAACATACGGATTTATAAGAAATTGCCTGCGGCCCTATTGTGGGGAACATCCTCCACACTCCCCTTATGTCGTTTGTTGAGCACTTTTTTAAAGTTATGTTCTAACCTGGGCAGCTCCCCCAAAATGTATTCGTGCGCACGCCACTGCCTTGAACCATGGCTCTTATGGGCATCCTGACAGCGACATTACGATTTAGTTGTGAAAACCACGGCGCTCGGTTCCATTCCACGCTTAGGACCTGCGCCCCATCCTTATGAGCCACTCGGACGTCTTATTTATTAATATTACCAAAGCCAAAGGTTTGGTTAGTATTATGAACTTCCTAAAATTGACAGCGCTTCCAAATAGTTTATAAAATAATGAAATAAACCAAGATAATATGCAACTACAACAAATACTTGCGTATTTGATCCGTTCGTATCGATGATATCGTCTTCTTGCTGCACTTGTAACTGATGACCACACTCATTGTCACTGAGTTGTTCGGATCGTTCACGCGCTTTGTTTCTCATTCGATACGCTAAAGCCCTTCGTGACTTCAGCCTCGAGGGGCGTTATATTATTTTGTATCGACAAAAGGATATCAAGTGAATATCATCGTCTAAAAGTTGTGCGGGTTTCGAACACACGTCCCTCCCTAGGCGCCATACGATTATGACCTACGACCCAACCGCTAAGCTATATAATTGAGCCACGGCGGACGGCTACGTAAGAGATTAGATAAATATAGATTTAATACATACATTTTAGATCAATACAACTAGAAAATAAATATTTTTTCGGTGGTCATGGCTCCAAATTCACCTTTTGCGATGATTTGCATATTTAAATCCATAATATTTCTGCATATATTTATTTGAGTTATACTATTACTATTTCACTATATTAGTATTATGTTTTTATTATATACTCCACCCTAAAACGATAGGGAAAGCTTTTATTAGTAGGAGGTTGGGCTTCTTCGGGAAGGAATTAGGGCTGTTTTAGTTATGAACACCATCATTCGTCTTACGACTGAGGAAACCCTCTTGAAAAGTAGAGCCAGGATCGCCGGTGATGGAAATCGAACCAGCGACCTCCCAAAATAGAGTCGTGTACTAACGCGAAAACCTTTCATCAGTAACCATATTCCTTGTGTGTGATGTCGCATTCCGTCACAGATAACGAGAATCCGTTATCAGTGATTTCGTCCTTCCCCTCAACCGGCCCATGACGAGCCGTCTTACTCCCACCCGTCAGTCACTGATAAAGCGTGTGTGAGTATGCCGCTGACTGCACGAAGCGCTCGTTGTCGGGCGACTAATTTTCTACAATGTTAGTAAACTTTTGAGAAACTTTGCTCAAGAACGGTTATAGATATCTTCAAAATTTAAAAAGCATTATACTTACTGCGTTGAGTTGTATGTTCTTACATGGTTATTTTTCTCAATTTTTAGAACGTTAAATAAAAATATGCAATTACAAAATACAACTATAATATTTTTTTAATCATATTTAAAATTTACAAAATCAAAATATCTCGATATTAAGCCGTTAAATAGTGCGTGATTTATTTATAAACGTTTAATTTGAATTTCTGAAGGGATATTTGCGTATGATAACCTTTTCAAAGTCAATTTTGCATATGTTTATTAAAATACAATTATTGTAGTCCAGCTTTGTACAATAAAAGCAAAGAATACCGAACATTAAAGCTGACAGTTTGGGGTTTTCAAAAAGCCATAAATCGTTTTCGTACTACTATTATTGTTGAAGATATGACTATTTTATTACGAACTAAGACAAACTATGCTAACTTTCCCCTTACCCCTCTAGCGGGCCCTAGTCCTTGCTGTAGTGACACCTTAACAAAACGTATAGTTATTATTACTTCCCCCGTTATTTAGTAGGGTGACAAGTCGATAAATAATATACATTTCAGGTTATTTTGTTTTGAAATGTGTGCGCATGAGAAATTCATAATGTACGCACATGATTCGTTAAGTAGTAGACGTGCCAGCTTGACTTACGCGTGAAATTCGAGTTGTAAACGTTGGAATTAAATCATTGACTTATTGCAGTACGACTATATTGCCTAATATTTATGGCAGCCCGTATAGCGTAAAATATATTGCCATGTTTATCTGAATTACAGAATCGAGTGCTTGATGATAAATGTTCATTGTGATAAAATGAATGAACACACAAATAATGAAATAATGAATACACAAATAATTTGTTTTTACTAAGCAGATTGCACATAAACATGTCGTGCGTGGGGTTTTGCGTGTGCGTGTTGAGTGTGTGTTTGCGAATGTGAAGACAATATTTATTCAGATTTTGTCCCTAATCCACATTTCTTTAGATTGTAAGAATTCTTGGAAGAGATTTTTTTTATGGAGAACGATGTTTTATAAATAGCCGTTCAAAGACGTGAATTGATGTTAATGCTGCTCGCATAAAACTTGGATTTATTGCAGAGTCTGCAAGTTGAGAGAGTCTGGTCTGTCTGCAGGGAAATAATATTCATATCACAATGTATTTCCGTATACCAAATGGCAACAATCTAAGCAAGTATACGCGATTTGCATTCTAAAATTATTAAAGAAATTCGAAATAATAATACTAAAACCTATATTTTCTAGAAATACACATTTCGAGCAGAATAAATTGCCGTGTATTTCTTCATAGACAGTACATGATCGTATGTCAAAGTGCCAAAATATACTGCTAAAATCTATGACCTAAAAAGTGGTGGGATCATGGCTAAAATCCGCTAAAATCCATTGTTTCTTCACTTTTAAACCTTTTAAAACGTGTATTTCTGTTTTTCGTCACACGTTCTGTACATAATTCTTAATTTCCAGCACACACTTTTAACGTTTTGAATTATTAAAACAAAAGCATACTTCTATGCCGGTGGTTCTGCATTTTTATGTTCGAAGTTATTTTTATTGCTACATTTTTATCAGATCTATTTTCGAGCTGTCACTGTTTTCCGGTACCACATTCAGTTTATTTATTGCGCTCGTTTATTAATCAGTTTTTTTTTACCTAAACATGACAATACACACACATAAATAAACCAAACAATTATTAATTTATGACAATCGTTCAACAAACATAAGGTCCCCCCCCCCCCCCCCAGATAACGTCGTAATGATAATCACGACACGGAACGTGCGCGACAGCCGTCACTTGTCACCAGTATAACGCGACATGCAATGACGTCACTAAGTTTTTTTTTTCAAAATCACAAATGTTGCTGTAGATCGATCGAAGCAATTATGCTTATCACTGTGCAAGATGTTGATTACGGAAAACGTATTTGACAGAGTAATAGTTTTCCAGTGACGTCACTATAGTATTAACCAATCAGTGGGTTGGGACGCGATCATAGGCACATTATAATGTTTTGTAGGAATAACCGTTATAGGGTGAACACTAAGTTTATACCTATACATTCATTATTAGTTATTTACTTTTAATATAATTTTGTTCTCTATATGTGTGATGTTTTAAGAATTGTTATTAAGTGGTATATTGGCAACCTTGTGAGAGGAAGAAACTAAGTATCATCACTTTCAAAACAGGTGGTATATTGGCAACCTTGTCTGAGGCAGAGAAGTATTAGCACACTCAAAACACTCAAACATTTCCAGAAAACCAGGACACGGAAAGTTTTATAAATAATGCTGTTAGATCGACGGTACTAATGGAATTATTTCTACCTACGCACTAAGCAATTGCTACACGATTGACAACCCACTGTTTAATGTTTAGATGTATGTAACCCACCCGGACCCCTTCAGTATTACATTATTGATTTCATTTCACAGACACACTCCAGTTTGTACTTTTGAGAGTCAACATGCTTTTCATTATATTTATTTTACATGTCATTTAATTTAGCTTGAGGTGTTTTAAATGCTGACGTTAGTTAAGTGAAAATACTTAATACCGGTAATGAGAAACTTAAACTAACCATCAGAAGGCTGTTAAAGTAATTTCCTGAGAGCTGGGTATATTTTCCATTGCATTAAAAGTATGCGAGCGTTAATAACTGTGGAAATTATAGCACTAGAAATATGATTATTTTACACTCTAAAATTGTCCAGTGAATAATCAAATTGTAGATATATTGCTACCATTTTGGTGAATATAATGCATTTTTTAAAAGGAAAAAGGATATTTAAAAGTTTTTGGTTTTTGCATTTAGAAAAGCATTTTAATGACAATAATTAGTGATAATTATTCTATGTGAACCTAAAATTATTCTTATTTCTCTTCATTTTATGATAATTATTCTTGTTACTTAACGTCTCTATTTTTGCAATCATGCTGTTCGAGACTGGATAATAATGAGGATAGATGATTAAGATGAGAGATAATTACAAAAAAACATGTCTTACGTAGGATTCGAACCCACATATCCAGGTGGCAGCATACGCTAGGACCTAAGACCCAACTGGATTTGCCGGCGTGGCTGACTTATATATCATATATTATTATGCAAATGTCGTACTTTGTATGATAGTTTGAACACATACAATAGGCCTAGTATAGATGAGCAGCGATATAATGAAGGATGCAATGAAGTGTTGTGCTTAAATGCTGTAATATGCAATCAAATACTGTAATATGCAATCAAATCCAACTTCTTTTGAAAATTGAAACACAATATTATTAGTATAATAGTTGTGTTTAAATCGTCACAAAACTATCGTAAGTTTATTCGTTGATAAACCGCTAAGCCGGCCGAGTCACTATATCATTTTATAACAATATTCATACTAAGGATCAAGAGTTGAATGTCTTCCAATTAGTTCCAATAAACCCAGGAACAACAACCTGCTTGTACAATGTATTAAACTCAAGTCATTCTAGTCGAGATTGTAAATGATATTTTAATACCTTGAAAATACCCTCAAGAAGATTTATTTCAATGCATGTTAATAAGCTAGAGACTGTTCTATGCATCTTAATTAGCTAAGAATCATAATAAGATGAAAACAAGCTCTAAAGAGATCACCTAATTAATGTGGACATGCTATCCATTTAAAACCAACCACGGTTAGATGTTGAAGTCGCTCTTGTAAAGCGATTTCTCTCTAGTACTATTTAGTAGCGGGAGGGGGGGGGGGGGGGGGGGGTGAGATGCTACGGTGCATCGTGCTTGTAATTACTCTCCTAGGAGTAATATGTTGGAAACAGTTAGTAGTATGAATTGGCCTAATTTTGGATCATCTCTGCTCCTTATAAGATCATAAATCAAGTAAATGATTGCGCTCTATAACTAACCGGTTTATATCATGATCTTAAACAACTCCAACTCCTGCTAGTGAAGTCATTTCAGTGTCTGTTAGTGGTTCGTCTCCCGCAACTATCTTCTTATATTATACCATCGCTCTGTTCAAGTAAATCAATCTTCCACTCACGATGTACGCGCCCGAAGTAGCCGATGGCAGCGCCACCGTTTTGCTCCTAGCGGCAATGTCGCGCCCTAACGAGTGTACATACAAACGGCGCGATTTTTAAATGGGATACTCCACCGTAGAGTACCAGAGTGAATACAGCAGTGTTCTCCCGAAAGCAGAACTTCTTTATCGATTCTGGGTTGTTTTCGACACATTTTAGGCACGCCCTACAGTCTTCTTGGGAGGCTTATATGCTAAAACATAATATTGTGTCCTATAGCTGTAAGGTAAAGATTATTGTAAAGTACCAGCCTACATGCGGAAAACGAACCTGTGCCTTCTAGATTGAAAGCAAGAATGGACACTATACTATATACATCATACCGGTTATCGTGTGGTGACCGCTGTCCGCTGAACCTGATCGGAGTAGTCGTTTGAGGCTTCAAACCTTCAGTTGCTTGTATAACAATCTAATGGATGCGGCTTGTTCCAAGCCAAATAATATTCTAGCTATAGGCCCTAGACGTTTAGATATATAACACTATTATACACACAGAATAACTGATATAGGTATAGATAATAGACAAATTGAACTTTGTGATCGACAGTGTTGCAATGGATCGTTCTCCCATGGACCGAAAACTTGATGCTAGGTTATTGGTTAGTTTCTTTTTGAAAAACATATTTTCGGGACCTGACAAAACGTATGGAATATAAATATAGCTAAAACTATTTTTCTATAGGAAGCTGACAAAGAATCTGAGCTGTGAACATAAGACCAACTTACGCCTAGCTTCGAGTTGGCTCTAGTGAGAACTTACTGGAATTCTCTTTCATGTTGAACGTACATGTACAATAGATAACATTTACACGGGTATTTAAATTTCCATAATGCGATCTACGCAGACTGAAAATACCTCGATCGACGTCAAGTTTCGCTTCCGTAAGATTATATCGACTTGTCGAAGACGGGCAACAGAAATATGAGAACTAGATGTGCCACCCGGGATGCCTGTTAATTAATTATAATAATAAATAATAATAATAATAATAATAATAATAATAATAATAATAATAATAATAATAATAATAATAATAATAATAATAATAATAATAATAATAATAATAATAATAATAATAATAATAGTAATTTATATTATAAACAAATTGAAATTCTGAGAAAGTACTTTTATACAAAATGCCCACGTTCACAACTTCATAGAGCTATAGTATCGGCAGACAAGTCGCTTTCTCCCCTCAATTTAAATGACGGAAATTTAAACTTGCTTCAAAAACTAAATTCTGACACAGCCAAAGAGATCAGAATATCAGAAAAGACGTTACATAGCAGACATTATAAAGAACTTCTTAAGGATAGCGTCGATAGGGTAGCATCGAACAAATGGTTAACGTCCGGGGACATTTTCAGCGAAACAGAGGGATTTATGATCGCTATTCAAGATAAAGTAATCAAGACTAACAATTACAAAAAATACATACTGAAAGACGTCACAGTGGAAGATAAATGTAGAAAATGTAATTTGAACGGCGAAACAATTGAACATATCGTATCTGGGTGCAAAATGCTTTGTCAAACAGATTATCTTCATAGGCATAACCAAGTTGCAAACATTGTACATCAAAAATTAGCCATGAAGTATAAACTTATAAACACAACCACTGCGTATTACAAATACAAGCCTGAAAAGGTATTAGATAGTAAAGACTACAAATTATATTACGACCGGGCAGTTATTACAGACCAAACCATACATCACAATAGACCGGATATTATATGTATTGACAAGAAGAAACAAGAAACGATTTTAATTGATGTTGCCGTCCCTTTATGCCACAATGTAGAGACAACTTGGCGGGAAAAGATAAACAGATATAAGGAATTATCAATTGAAATAAAAAGGTTGTGGAAGCAGAATAATGTAACTGTTATACCGTTAATTATATCAGCAAATGGCATTGTTCCACGTAAACTCCATGACAGTATTAAACTAATTGGTCTCCAACCGAACATATACATCGAGATGCAAAAAGCAATTATTTTGAACACGTGTAGGATAGTGCGAAAATTTTTGAACTAAGAAGAATGAAGACTTCAAGAAGTTCTCCATCCCGATGGTGGTTTTCGTGGTTTCCACCGTACAAAGAGCGAATGCTGGGATGAGTACAAATCGGCCACGACCGTACATAGCATCCACAGTTCGGTTTGGAAAAAATAATGTGGACAATGATATATTAAGTAGTATAGCCAAATGTGGGCATTTGAGAAGCAGAAGAAGAAGAAGAAGAAGAAGAAGAAGAAGAAGAAGATATATTAAGTAGTTTTAAGTAGATTTTAATAAGGTAAACACATAAAAATACTTGACATTTGTGTCCGTACAACATGTTTATGCCGGTTTTGACCGAGTTTGTATGTATTGCAACAATAAAATAATAATAATAATAATAATAATAATAAAAATAATAATAATAACAATAATAATAATAATAATAATAATAATAATAATAATAATAATAATAATAATGTTTTGGGGTTTTTTAGTACTTATTTAGTACTTTAGTACGTAATAAGTAATATTTAAAGAAGTGTCGTATTTGAGAATAACAACAAATATAGGAGAGAAGTAACAGAAGTAACAGTAACAGAGAAGTCACAAACGAATGACTTTCACAATTGAATGATTGCGCGGTTCAAACTTGCCCACTATGGGCAAATAATGATTCGATCGTTTTTCGACCTGCAACTGTAGTGTGAACAAGAAACATACACCGTTAGCCGCATGTGACACGCCCGTCACATGCGGCATAATGGGAGGCCCGGAATAGAAGAGAAATTGCTTACCATAAAATAAGAGAGTTTCAACACGTCGTCATATTAGGGTATATCCCCCAACAAAGTTCACGAAAATGATTATTTGTGCCATTGTAAACGTTAAAAGTGTGACCGAGACAAGGGTTTCGTTTAGTTGCTTTTTAGTTGTAATAATAAACTCAATGGTAATATTGGATAAATTTGTCGTTTTGGCACAAAATATGGCACTATGCGCATTATGAATACACCCTTTATTAGTGTGACCAAATTAGCGCCAACTTCTATACTTTTCAATGAAAAGTCTAAAAAAGAAAAAACACATCTCCAGCCAAATTCTTCCCAGTCAGATGACTGACGAGCCAAGTAATCAGTTACACCCTTAAGTTCAGCGGTTATAATTTAGACGACGAACAACTTGAACACTCGTCTTACGTTTACCACTAGATGGGGGGGGGGGGGGGGGCAATTACTATCCTTAACGTTTTGGGATAAGTTCGTAATTGATGTCAGCAGTTCATCACTGATCCCTTGGTTTAAGCCCGACCCACTGTGTTGGTGGGATGTTATAGCGAAGACAGCTCCGGATATAATTCCTTATTGTCGAGTGTGCGGACTACCTAGATCCAATCCACAAACAGACCAATGAAACTATCATGACTCGTAGTACTTCTCAGACACTCAGTTTTGCCTTGTGGAAGATATAGTGCTTCATCCAGTTACTCAAAGGAAGACGTACAATAAAGTAAAGAGAGGGTAGGTCGTAACAAGAAGTGGGTTAAAGATCACTTGGGTATGAAATCTAATGCAGATAATATATAATATGGAAAGGTGAGACTATAAATAGATTAATATAGCATAAACCTCAATTCTAAAAATAGATTTACGATTGTGAAGCTGCAGAACTTCCGGGAGTAGTTGCGGACGAACAACGGTTATTCGAGAAATTCTATACTGTCCATATCATAATATACGAGTTATGACGTAGTTAGTTCGTCCGCACTCGAATGTCCGTCTTCCTAATTAAGACTTGTGCGAGGGGAACTTCTTTATCGACTATGCTTGAAAGTAAACAAATAAATAAACGGGTGACTCAGACTCAGGTATTACTTTCTGAACAGTGTTATTATATAGAAAATAGACGCTCTTCTACAAGTGATATACCTGGGTTCGAAACTTGGTATTTGTTCTTGAAAACTATGTTTTTCCTGTTTCTTCGTTTCCCCAAACAGTGTTACCTCTTACTGTAATTTTTCATGACTTTATCACTCTTTTACAGAATAACATTTCACCGAACGTGTACTCTAAAAATTATCCATTAATCAGATATTTTCTCCTGACGAACTTGGCATCTTGAGAAGACACAAAATGTTTGTGAATTCGGACCTAAGTATAATAGTTAATTTGTAAACGCTACTCACAGTTCCTCCAGTTCCGCCAGAACCGGTACTGAAACGTGGCTCAGTACGGTGATGTTGTTTCCACTCAGGTCTCTGAAACAAACAAAACAACACGATAAGCTCATTTATTCCCACCCGTCACTACTGCAACAACATCATTAAAAGCCATTAATTGGGTGAAAACAATAGCGAAACAGTGAAGAATAGAACGGATGGATAATAGAGCACAGTAGACTGAAACTCTACCAGTTTTCTTGTAGCAAACACATGCGCGCACAGTTCCTTTACCTTATAATCGCCGCTAGTAAGGCGCGTAATAAGGCAGTGGAATGAGATTCGATATAGATAATCAATTAATTGAACAATAATTAAAAATTGAATCTCGCCCTTTTTGTTTGACAACATAAAGTTGTATTGTATTGTATTGTATTGTATTGTATTGTATTGTATTGTATTGTATTGTATTGTATTGTATTGTATTGTATTGTATTGTATTGTATTGTATTGTATTGTATTGTATTGTATTGTATTGTATTGTATTGTATTGTATTGTATTGTATTGTATTGTATTGTATTGTATTGTATTGTATTGTATTGTATTGTATTGTATTGTATTGTATTGTATTGTATTGTAAATAACACTGGACATTTTCCTTTGAGAATGTAGACAGAATGATTGTAGTTTTGCCAGTTGGAGCCACATTTTGTATTGAAAAAAATAAAATCATTTGTTTTCCTCAATGAGCCTGCGACTATTTGAATAACATGTAGTTTTAACATGCATGGTAAATGTGTTGTCATGACCTGGTTTTGAAGTTCGACCCCGCGAGGGAATTTAGAGGACCTTGCTTACAAGCAACGGACTCGTCTTCACGGAGAATGAGATCTGTATGCACGTTTTTATTGGTCACAGCCCCTCCCCCCCCCCCTCCATCCCCACATCACCTCGTCTGCTTTGTGAACTACCCAAGTCAGATGGAGCTTTTTTTTCTGAAAACGTTCAGTACGAATTTCCATGGGTACACGAGTAAGGTATATGATTTGCTTACGTGTGTGGCCTACCTAACCGTATATCTCCAGTTCTTACCCCTTTGATTGTGTACAAACCATTTCCGGTTGAATTCCATCCACGTTCCCTTCCAAATATTCATTGCAAATATTTGCTATCGATTTATTGCTCAAACATTACTACGCGGATAACGTTTAGCTTGTGTAACCGATCTCGGCTGCTCGGCTACCTCGCACGAACCAGCCAGACGCCTCGACGCTCTG
This sequence comes from Isoperla grammatica, assembly GCA_945910005.1. Taxonomy (NCBI): domain Eukaryota; kingdom Metazoa; phylum Arthropoda; class Insecta; order Plecoptera; family Perlodidae; genus Isoperla; species Isoperla grammatica. The sequence continues at coordinate 27,162,179 of OX246739.1, forward strand.
TGGAAGACGCTTGTCCGTGAGTGACGCGAGACTGGACGTAAATAATATGTAAGTAATGAATTACTTGAGGAAGATCTGAATCTAAGAGGCCTGAACATGAAAATCAAAAAATGTGTATCAAAAGTTTTCAATATTGGAGTGTCGTAGTTAACTATGTTGGAGCAAATAGCTGAACAAAACAAATGTTCCTCTTTTTGAAAGAACACTTGACATAACATTGTTTTTATTTTCGAACCGTCCATGGTGGCTCATGCAGTTGGGGCTTTGGGCCTAAGCGAGTGGCTGCTATGAACGAGGGTTCGAATCCCGCAAAAATAATGGCTTTTTTAAATTGTCTATCGTCATCATCTATCACCCCTCATCGTCTCGAATGGCATTTTTGAAAAATAGAGACGCAAGGCAAAAAAAAAAACACTTATTTTTGAAGCCCATCAACTTAGGCCTATATGTTATGTTACAAAGTTTGAGATACTCATTCTTTTCCAGATTTTTGTTGTTGAAATTCACTGTCGTCAGATGTTATAAAGAACATCGTTTCATTAATGAATATTTTTATTTTTATTCCAACCACTCTCCAGATATCAGATATTCTTTCTCTGATAATCTTTCTCATGGTATTGCTTTGTAATGTGAGCATAGTAACAAATCATTTTTAATAAAACTTCCATAACAATATATAATCCACCCCCACATATTTTGAAACAGCCTCCAATCAATTGCATAACAATTGTGTGTAATTGTATTTCATACTAACATAGTGTCCATAGGTATCAACATGCATGCTGGCACTGTGCGGTCATATATTCGCTTCGCGGCCAGTTTCTTGTCCGGGATCGTCTTTCGTCGGATAATCATTACTTTAAGCTGTTGCCTGACACAGAGGTCAGTTTCGATGCCCAGCACTGTACAAGAACCCATTTTGCCGCCTCATTGGGAATCACAACTATACTTTTTCGTAGTGAACTACATTCTGTAAGCAATGGTGCACGCAGGATTTGGTCTTAAGGGGGGGAGGGCTTACAAAAAACTAACAATCAAAAGTTTTTACTTTAGATATTTAAAAAATTATTATTTTTAAGTGAACTATGCCATACATCATGCTACACTTAGCCCAATGCAGTCGAATATTGAGCCTCTGGCTTTCGGAACTCTAAGCTCGTTGGGATGTTATCATGAATGAAAGTCAAAACAAGGTCATTCAGGCGATGTTCTCTCGTCATAATCCGTACTTTTTTCCACGTACTTCAGGGAGGAGAAGGACTATTCTCATGTAGACTGATAGTGACGGGTAATGTGGAAGGCTTTACGTAAGCATGACACAATGAGGCCAGGAGATGAGGCCAGGAGATGAGGCCAGGAGAACGAGACCGAGCAACAGAACGCGAAGGTGGTACGGCCCCCCTGTAATTAAGTTAGTTCCCTGCGCCCCAAAAAATACCCCCTCCTAAAACGAAGTCGTACAGGAACGCGCTCGTTATGATTACAGAATATTGTTCGTGCTCACCACGCGATAAGCCCCCCCCCCCCCCCCGGGTTGCACCCTTGCTGTAAGGGCAAGTATTATGAAATCACTAGACGTATGTTCCATTCGGATACACCAGCCCTCCATCCGGACGTTTACACCAACTAATTCCCGATTCTCTTTTAAAACGTAGACAATGTGTATACGCCACTTTGAATTCTCTCACTGTAGCAATTGCTTCCGAATTGGATTGGATTTCCTCCGCGCTTGGAGATCGTGGCCAGACTTTTTACAGCACTTGCAGAGCTAAACGGATCGGGCGATTCATCATCAAGGGGGAAATAAAGAACATCGCTTAAGGTTTTTCGTACGAGGTATTTCGGTCTCGTCCTCGCCATTTCTCTAAGTATCATTCATTTCGTCCGCGATTCTCCTTTTTGTCCTCCTTCATTTCCTTTGTCTCTAGTTTTTGTGACACTCTTCGCTTCCCATTGAGAAACCGAGTGCTCTGTTAACATAATTAAATAACTGTATTAGCTCACGTTTCATTTGACGTTAAAAACTACTCTTCAAAATTAAATACATCCACTCTTGTTGTTTTCTTAAACCCCCTTATATATGAATTTAAATTCTATGTTTAATAACACATTCCCCACCCAACCGTATGCACAGTAAAAGCTACAAAAGTACATCCAACGAAATACGTATTCCTTGTCATACCTCATGCATATACATTATAAGAATGACTACAAAATACAACGGTATTATCAAACATACTTTCCACATTGTAACTATTTGTGATATTTCATACGCTGTTGAAAGATAATAATCTACTCAAAGACTTACTGTCAAGGGCAATTTCTATATGTGCAATTCCTATATTTAGCCTGAAGGGTTTGCCTTAAAGGTTCGCCTTAACGAATCCTTGGCGACATAAGTTTTATTTTGTGTGTACTTACGAAGTTACGGCGCCAACAAGGGAAAACCACGTGGAGCAGAATAACAGTGTTAACCAATCAGAAAGCGACTTGTCAAGACTTGGCCAATAAAATGGCTAATATCCAGTCAACCACCAATAAATGCTTACAATGTGAATATTAAAGTGAAAGTCTAACAGGGAGTTTAGCCCGGTAAATTCTTTGCCACCAATCAAGGTATTTATCCATGGGCAATCTCAAGGCAATAGTTCTTAGTTTCCTGCAATTTCCTCCGCCAGAGAGCTTGAGCTTTGGTGAAGAAGGTGAACCAAAAAACGTGTAAACAACGGATAGGTTGTATATTACAGTATTTGGTGTAAACATCTGTCAACGAACAAAGAAACTAACACGAAGCCAATATCCGAATGTTATCTTTCAAAGTGGAATCGTTCGAGTAACCATACCGAGCGCAGCTGGTTACTATAAGGTATTTGACCATACTATACCACTGCTCTGACCAGCGAACGGTTGTTTGTTTTTAAATCATTATTTCTTCATCTTCATGTGCTTCCCTCCTAAACTCTAATACCCAGAAACAATCTACGTACCGTATAATGCTCAGTATCATATATGAAATTAAATTGTGCTAGAACTAACGTGTTTTTTTTAATCGTTTAAGTACCAACCGCGTAACAAATTATAAAATGCTTGTATTCAAGTTAAATTATATGAGTCCACTTTCTGTACTTGACATCTCATTTTTGTTAACTTCTTCGTGTTTCTCGTTGTCATTTCTAGAGAGCTGAATGCTAGCGCATAAATTAAAAGTCGTACGCACATACAGTCATAGTCATGCCCTCATGTAGGGCTGTAGGTGAATTCACACTTTCAGGTATAGAATTTTTTAGCTTTGATTTTGATTCATATATCCTTGGTATTTGGTAGAATGCACAAACAAACAAGTACGCCCTCACCTTTAAGCTACTGTACCGACCCGTAATGAGAGAAATTAACTGAGGACAACAATATTTTTTTGAATACTATACGTGTACATCTATTTTAATGCTGACGAACAATGTTGCTACGCATCTGACAATTTGTTACGGACACGATTCTAAATTCTTGTAATTCGCTGTGATGTTTTCAAATCGATTCTGAGCGACTCCGATCACGAATCTTTCTTAGTCTTCTTTAAATTGAAAGTAATTTCAAATATTCTTATTGTATGTACGCTTAAGTAAACGTTATGAACATCGGTCAATCCTTACGTCGATGGTTTTGAGTTATTCAAGTTGTTTCCAATTTGTTTGCTAGAATCCAAAGTGCAACGGCCAAATATAACGATGGCAAAATACGCGATTTTCAATGTAAATTACACAAAGAACATGCGTAGCCTAAGTGATTTACGTATACCATTAGATGCAAACAAGTCGCTAGGAGATGTGATTGCAGAGGGTAAACATTTATCGAAGCCGAATCAATTCACTTTTCCATTCACCTCCCTTACCCAAGAGTTTTAAAATAGACAAGGAGAGCTTTTGATTTGTTTTACATGTACAGAATCATGTTTGTATTTCACGCAAGTCTTTGTTTACTTTGAAGAAAATGTTAGATTTACAACTCTTGTTTATAAGATCAATTGTTCTTGTTTTTTGCTTTTAGAACGTTCATGAATGAATGAGAAGCTTCCATTTCCGTTTGTGTAACTCTGCATACATTTTGCATTTAACACCCCGTTTGACAGCTAGAGCGTTCATTTAGTTTTTATATTGTTTACTGAATATACGAACGCGAAAAAAGAATAAAACGGCAAAACTAATGTATTGTCTTCTTTCTCATATCTACGTTCATTTAATTTTAAATGGTGATGTGATAAAACATCAACTGATGCAGATGTGCCACATGGTTCCGATCCAGTGCCTACATTAATGCATAATAATAATAATCTTATTGGTTTATTAAAATTAATGTTAACTTGTGCCAAATGTTAAATTTTAGCTTGTTTATATTTCTTATGCTACACTGAAATCGTATAAATTGCGCGCCTCATATAAGATAAACTATACACGTGAATGTATCAGCAAGAAGCTGGTATTACAAATAGGTTCTCACAAGCTTGAATCGTTACAAATAGGTTCTCACAAGCTAGAATCGGATCGGATTTTTCGGATTAAAGATCTCAGTGTCGGACACAAACCGCAAAATATTCCAAAAGGCTCTTTCTGGACCTTATTTTTAAAAATTTTTTTTTTTAATTAGTAAAATTTTCTTATAAAAGTTCATTTTAGTAAAATCGCAATGACGCAAGCGTGAATTATACTTACCACGTATGTAGATTTCAACACAAACTTATCTATTGATATTCCTCTGAACTTTTACCCCAATGCAGAAATAATATTTTACAGTTCGACTCTCAGATTTAGAGTATTTCAAATAATTCGTCGTTGCCGGAGTTTGGGAACTGTATCCTTGGGCACGTTTTGTGATTCCCCCAGGCCATAAAAACCCCTCCTAATTCTCTAGATTGCGGTTTGTAGACAAAGAAGATGTCAGACATACCTCTTTCGTGTGTTTTCACCCTCCTCGATTGATTTCTACGAATTAAAGTTTACCGCCTTCGAATAATTGTGTGTTTGCTCGCGAACGCACCGTCAGGAAATTAATTAAAACGCCACTGTTCAATTACTGGGCTTTATTGCTTTTCTCTTTGCTGATTCGGGGTTTAAATCGTTGTCTTCCGCGTTTAGGGCTCTGACTTGATTGTATGGGTCTAGTACGGAAGAAACGTTCATTCGTTCGCAATGAGGGAGCATGAGCAGTGTTCCATAATATATTGGCAGAAGCCAACGATACAATTAATTGTTGCGGTAATCTAAATTATCATTTTGTTTTAATTGAATTTTTATCGATATACGTCTTAGGTTGGAATTCATAGTCGGCCCCTACACCTAGGGGCGCCCATTGTTACCAAGGTAACAATTGTTTGCATGTTATTTCCCATAAACAAAACAAATCCATAGCAACAATGGGTGCCCCTAGGTGTAGGGGCCGACTATGAATTCCAACCTTACTTTTTAATTTCTTGTTTATTTTTTTTGTTTCATTGTGTTGTTCAACTTTTTGATTTGTTGTTTATTTTTTTTTGTTTCATTGTGTTGTTAAGAGTTTTTAAATTTCAACAATATTACTCAGTCCAAACGATTTTTGCACTACTTAATAGACGCTGTTGTTGTTTGTAATATGGGTATATATTATAAAGTAGAAATGTGTTTATTTAATTTATGTAATTCCGTACTGATGAACTGAATTAAGTCAAATAACTTAAGTAAAAAAATCTTTTCATTTTATATATTTTTGAGGGCATGTGTCATAATATGGATGCACAGTTCTTAATCCGTAAAACAATGTTATATGTTTTGTTTTGTGTCATTTTGTTACTATTGTATATAAATTTTTTGTAAATAAATATAATACTATATTTATTATAATAAATAAACTATTTGTAAATAAATGTAAATCAAAATATGTGTTGCTAAACTTTTATTAAGATTTCACCAATTTATTGAATAACATCAAAGCTATTCAAAGATAAAGTTCCTTTTAAAAAGTTACTATATTATTAACTTTTTTTATGTATTAGTTTTCAGACTCCCAAACATTTGAAAACTTTAATACATCAGGCCTTTCAATTACCATCCCAGTTCTTCCAGAAGTTCTTACCCGCTTTAGGTCGTCGCCTTAAAAGTCTGGACGGTCTCAAGTTTTTTAGTCGGGCCAAAATAAATCTCCTCCGTCCTCACAAAATGCCTCTGGCTTTAAGGCACTCTGTAAAAACGTTTATGGATTTTTTACCGTTTCTTACAATGCTGCAGTTGAAGTCCTTGATGTAATTTCTCATCTTTCCAGACAGCTTCGAGCGCAGCCCCACAGCAAGTATCGACAATCGATTAATCATTTTTGGGCCCAAAGATTAGAAAATAAAAAATGTGACTAGAAAATTTCACTTGACTGGTCGCTCACAAGCACAGTTTTTAGAACAGTGACTAAACGTGAAAAACGTCAGTCGTCGAATGAGGCTCAACACTCCACCGCCAGCTAGAGCTACGGTTGGTTAGACGACGAGTTAGCAGGCGGTGTGGGAGCTCCAAAGTCCAGGAAGATGCCAGTTTATCGAGTTTTATCTTAAATTTTTGAAAACATTTTGTCAATCTCCCTGAGTCAAGTCCTCGAACTCGTTATCAGTTTTGAGGATCTGTGTCATACGTTAGCTGATATGTAAATAGGTTTTCATTTTTGACTAAAAATTTGTTTTAACTATTAAACATTTAAAAAATATATACAAAAAACAAATAATAATAATAATAATATTAATAACAATAATAATAATAAATTTATAATTATTATGATAATAGAAAATAATATTTATAGTATACTTTTAAAAATAAATTAAATTAAATTAATTTTAAAAGTGGGATATAATATATTCTACTTGAATCAAAACAGTATTGAAATCGATGTGAGACTTCTAACTTTCATCGTATTAATGCTTCGTCCACGCTTCACTACACACGAGGGACATACTATTATTGTCTTTGTCACAATCGGCATTTACAATCCAAATTGCTTTTTAACACACCCGAAAGAGAGACCACCATAATTTTATATAATACCGTTCCGGCCATAAAACCGTTATTCTGTTCCCTTTGTGGATTATGTTTTTGTGTTGAAAGTCAATACGACGCCGACGTCCCGCCGCTCACAGCGTTGAGCGTCGCGACGCTGATGTTGCTTCGCGTGATCCCGTGCAAAACCGCCCGCCGAGTTGGAATCACTTAGTCGGAGGCTATCTGTGAGATAAGACAACTAAATCATCTACTTCTCGCGTGGGCCGTTGAGAAATGAGAAGCAAACTTCCCCAGTACCGAAACAATTCACCAAACATAATAACGGGGCTATTACGTTGTTGTTGGAGTTTTCGCTATAGTTGTCATGCTGAGTAACTCTGGACAAGGAAATTACTGAGTTGAGATTTTAAAATCATGGATGTCAAAAACCACCAAATATAAATTAACCGTGTGAGAAAATAATAATTTGAATGAAATAAACGGGCTGGAAATAATAATGATGAAAAAATATGATTATGTATGAATTGAAATGAGACATTTGAGGATACGATAAATCTATGTCCGGAGTTCAGTGTCTTGGGTGCGGTGGGGGGGGGGGGGGGGGGGGGGAAATACAGTCAAATACATATTGTAGTCGTTGCTCCTGTTATATTAAATATTGGGTATTATTACAACAAAGCCAATACAAATTGGAAACAAATCACAATTACTGGTAACACTTGATTTAGTGATGGCTTTTTTAGTATTGTTTTATTGTTATTGACATAGTAATGCTGTTTTTTACCGATTTTTAACTGTTTTGTTATACCTAATGTTGTATGGCATGTATACGTTCTTAGGTAGAACAAATAATTAATTAGGGTTATTACAATAACGTAAGCATAGGCTAAACCGTATGCAACCATGTAAAACTTCTTTTTCTTTTCCTATGCCTGCATTTTTGGCTTACTGGGCCATCATGCATTTTCTGGTTTTCCAGTAGAGACAGGCTTCTTTTTCCTCATAGCTCATACCAGGTGGAACATTTGAACATCACACATTTGAAGTGTATTCTTTGTATGTGTCTAGTACTGTAGTGTATTTAATACATTATTAATTAATTTGTGTACTTAATCGTAATTCTGGTGTGAAAAAGATCATCACTCGCACATTTAACTTGTAACACTCAACCTCTGCTTGTTCCTCTGTAATGTTCCATGTTAATTAGATCTCTGCTTTGTTCTAGCGCGTGACGCATCACGCTTAAAGAGGGTTTACGCAAATTAAGTGTGGTTTTAGGATTAGTTTTCACGGTTTACGAAAAAGTCCAATCTAACATTCTGTCTTTTCATTGTGTAATCGGTTGTCGTTATGAGCTTGAAAGTCTGTCAACTGAAGTCACTGTTCAAAACCTGCGTATCCACACGAAATTGGCGGGTTGTGGGGGAAAATACATGTTTTGTTTTCGGTTACGGGTGCGGGTCGTCTAGTAATTGCAGATACATAAAAAAAAGCACATACGGCAAACATGACGAATTGTGCTTCAGCGGTTGTGGACATCTAAGATATTTCTTATATCCGTGCAGGTCAGGTTGCGAACCTCATAAGTCATAATACTTGGGTCTCTACTCTCTAGCTACAAGTACTTGTAGATAAATCTGTTCTCGATCGACAATTTGTACCACAAATGTCTCGCTAAACGTAGCTATTTGAAACACCTCTAACTGCAACAATAGAGAATAAGCAAAGAGTAGTCGCACTGCAAAAACCACGCTAAATTAATAGTTTTTAGATATATTTTGAAAACACTATACAATATATTGAAAAGTGACAAATGTCGGCAATGTAGTTTTTATCTAAAAATTTCAAATATTGTAATCATTGCGGTTGTCATTTGGGCAGCCAATTAATTATTAACATTTTAGTTTTCTGCCTTAATAACAACCGTAATTATTAAAATATTTTAAATTTTATTAATCTAGTTTTTAGTTCTTTACGAAACTACATTCCCGACATTGTCACCTTTTCAATATTGTGAAGCGTTCTCAAAATATAACTAAAACAAGTTATTTTGGAGTGGATTTTACAGTGACTATCCTTCCACCTTGGACGTTAAAATTTTACAAACACCACAAATTCTAGATCAATAAGTGTAGGTACTCTTTTAGATTGTATACTTTTGAACTGTGTAGAGTTTTACAATTACATTCATTGCATGGCTACGGAAAGTTTTAACTGCACTTTTATTCATAACAAAACGTTGAAGAATGAATATGTATGCACGCCAAAGTTGCTTATATGTTAATATTTCGAAACAATGTGGAAGAGAGCCACCTGGTTTGTATTCAGCACATCTGGGCGACTTCCAACCTCACACTTCTCATAGAAATATCGCGCGAATATGACATCGAATAAAACAATCAGACCGGGTTTATATTAGTTACTTATCTGGTTGAAATTAGGTTAGATCTGTGGCACCAAACTATTCACAGTATGCAGTTTTTTGTATTGTCTTCTCTATCCCACTTTCGTCAAACTTATTGAATTCAAGAACAAAAGCGAATCAAAAACAGTTTGTTAAAAAACTGCAACAATGTAGCTTCTATTAATTGATGCTTTTTTGTCCTTGAATTCAATAAGTTTGACGAAAGAATTGAACCGTTTAATGTGAATAGAAATTACTTAGAAGCGATAAGCAGGCTGTGAGTATTACTTCTCGAGTGTTTACCGAGTCAACTCGCACGAGAAAAGACGATTTTAATTAATTATTGTTTTCGATAATTTTGACAATGTAGTATTACAATTTGGTATAAATATATACACGTATATTGTGCCGAAAACAGGTTCTTCATTCCACATGCAAGTTGACAGTTTTAATATGTTTTCGATACCACATAATACATATACATAATTATACCAAATTGTACCAAATTGATAATATGGATTCCAAATGACACCATGCAGGTTTTAGTACCAAATTGTCAAAAGATATCTAAACGAATTAATTAAAGCCGTCATTCCGTAATGCGAGTAGACTCATACACGCTCGAGACTTGGGCCCTCTCTGCGTTCTATCGCGTTAGGCACGGGTTGAGTGTTTGTGTGGGGTGTACCCTGGGGGGGGGGGGGGGGGAGGGAGTGTAAAGCACATTCAACATCGATCCTGTTATCAGCGTTTGATTAAGCAACTAGGGCAAGACATTCTAACTTACTTCACTAGCAAAGGGTAATAACGGTCGAACAGTTAAGACTACAATCATGCTGACGTCAGGAATACTTTTCAAGTTCCACAAGAACAGATCTGATCGAATGCAATCAATAAAGAACTCCTTAATGGCAGAGATTCCTCTTTTAAGGAATTTGTCATTTCCTGCTCGAATGAAAGAGAAATCCCTCTAATTACAAACGAATAATATGTGTTTTCAACTGTCAATTAAATTAATTTGTTATAACTACGACTGCATTATTCTTTATATTTGGAATTTAACTTTAGTATGCCGCATAACCATCTCGGAATTACAAGGCTCATTTTTCTAAAAATCCCCTTTAGTAACTTATTACATCAAATAAATGTTATCTAACATTCTCAAAGTTTTGTCTTATCAGCCCGTGTAAGGTCAATATAGTATCACAATGTAATCACGAAACAAAGCACCAATACAGCTTTTGGAAATATTACGAGGTAGAAGATGAAAATGTGATTTCTTTAGTTGATGTTGGCATTTTTGTGTTTTGGAATTGAGGACAGCGTATTAAGGGTCTATACGAGCACAAATTGACCCTTTAGAATCAAATCATTCCCCATTGCCTCTAGAGATGGAATTATTTATGAAATGGTTACGTGACATGTTTCTATTCTACGGGCTCCATGTGCGCGACTCGTTTGTTCTACTTTCCCGCCCGCGCGGAGAGTCTCCCAACTCGTTCGCTGGTGTGAATATTACAGGCAGACATTGGTTTACACACTTTCCTATCAGATTTAAGATTTTGTTTCTATAGACACGTATTTTCCTAACTGTTTCACTAGGATCGCTACCGTTGGCCGGATTTATAAAAGGTCACCTCTCATTGGCTAGGCTAAGAATTTTAAGGATAAGAGCTAACAAGTTTCTAAGGTTTAAACTTTCGTCCTAGCTCTTAAATCTTAGAAAGTTATGTGAACGCCATGATGCTACTGGCTTATTCAACTTCGTTAACCTCCCTTGTATATTAGGAAAGTGTGAAAACCCAACTAAAGAGAGAATTGCCAACTCTCAGATCTAACGGAATCTAAAGATGCGAGTCAGTTCTGCAAAATATGTAAACAAAATAATTTGGTATATTAAGTTGCCCTGATGACAGGAACGGGAACGCTGACATGTGACACAAGTATGTGAACGACCAATCATACACAACAAGCTTGGGCAAATCTAGAAATTTAATTTTACTTGTTCGGGGTCCATATTTTGTTTTAATGCACCACATCACGATTATGCCACTTAGTAATATAAACATAATTTTTCGTATGACTTCCTGGTGTAGGTTCAATACAAGCTTTAACTAACGTGTCCTTTTTCCAAGTAACTAGCAACTATATGAATGACGTATACATTGGGGTGTTTGCATAGTTGGAATGGAATGCCCGAGTGCTGTTAATAGGAATCAATTCTAGAATACGTTCTGTGACTGAGTAAAACCTTAGGGAAAATCTCCAGTAAGAATTTGGGACAATTGTATACCATTTTACTTCAAGAGAACTACAAGAGGATAAATGAAATTACCAGACAATTTTACTAGCAGGATATTATCCTACACAAACATGATATAAAATGTAATTTTACTACTGAGGTAAAATTAAACGACATAACAATTATTAAACTGGAAGGTATATTATAATATAAGTAATATAGAGACATATTTTTTAAGTGTTTTATAAAACGCCAAGATATGCAACAAAAAGCGGTTTAAATGAGAACTTTATCCGTCTTCAAATCCAGGAGAACGAAGGGAGGATAGAGTTCTAGTTTAATAACGTCTGCAGAGAAATATGTGACGTCACAGGTGCGACCGGTTCTTTTTATTGTCGACGCGAATACGGTAATGTGTTATTAGAAAATGCTCAAGAAGTAATTTGGCTTCCAAGCAAAAGAGGTTAAGATTTATATGAACACGTGTCTGGGTGTCATGGAATATTACCGTGTCTTAAATATTGTTTCTGTCCATGGTGGTGTGGGTATACGAACCCTACATGACTTGAGATGCACACAAATAGCATCTTTATTTGCAAATGTGGCACTTCGTTTTGGGAGAGTGATTAAATTTATAAGTTTGAAGAAATTTTGTTTTTATCCCATTTTTTGCAATTCTTTTGTGAAAAGTGCAATAAAGGTGGATTTAAATCGACAATTTAATTTTTTCAAATAAAAATCATACTCAATAGGTAGGGGAAACCTAAATTTGAATAAAATGTCATTTTTAATCATTTTAAAAAGGTATGTGGTCAATAATTTGGCATTTATAACACATAATAGGCTACTTATACGTGCCTCAACCTATAAGCAAGTCATTGACAGCTAAGTTTCAACATATTCTCAGAATCCACTTTCTTCGGGATAAATAAATTAACTTGTAATACATTATTTATTGCCTAACCAATCAGTTGGAGTAAAAGGATCAATAATGTTGTTACTTATCAAAAATACTGCTTAAAGAACTTAAGCACTCCATGATGCTCTCAAGAAAATATAAAAGCGATCTTTTTTGTTGCAGATATTTCTCTAATGTCAAATACTTCTCAAGTTATGAATACTTAATAAATACTGGTATTAAGTATTTTTGAAAATTGAACATTTTCAATTACATCATAGCAAAACTACGACACAATACTGTGTTCTCCCAGAACATTCTGTCACTCTCTCTGCTTCACAAAACACAATAGTTCGTGAACGATCGTATCGCTGGTTTTGTTCTGTGTTCGCTAATTGTACTTTCTGTCTCCCTCGCACCGCCCTTTGTTATACATTTTCTTTCTACTCAAAGTTTTCACCGAATATTTCACCAACTGTCAGCCTCCAGCTTAGTTTCACTGTACGCTTGTTTGTTTGTGTTTTTCAAGACATTATTCATTTCTTTGCTGTATAATAAAGTTAATTCAAATTAAAGTTCCACAATAATTATTATATACTTAGATAATCTCCGTGTAATTAATTACGGCTGTGTGGTAGGGTTTGCAACGCCTGTTTGTTCACATTGTCTGACGGGGTATTTCAGGCGAGAAAATTAGCATAATATGTCTGAGCTAGCGAGTACGGTGGTTTGCGTAACGTTCAGACAAGCTGTGCCTAGGTTGACATGTGCTCAGTGGGTAGAAGGGCATTTGCTCTACTATACATAAAGAAGTGTCTAGAGATCTTTGCGTACACAGACTTAAAGAATATTCATCGAAAGCAACGTGTTTATTATAGTAACGTATTTTCTCATCATCCACACGCACGCACTACAACATATTTTTCTATGCTTATTCTAATTTTAATTTTCATTCTCATTCTCATTCTCATTCTTTTTCTCATTCTCATTCCCATTTTTATCTTTTTGCTTCTTCATGTCTGTTATGGTCCTCACTCCTCATTACTCTTCAGTCTTCATTGTGTCCGGGAGGATTGACTATTGACACCGCTAAGAAATAATCCGCCGCGTCTACAATCTACGATTATTTCTTCACAGCAACGTGAAACCTTCTATCGACCCATGCGGCTAGAATATAATTCTTCACGGAAATTTTATTTGTCTCCCCCAAAAAAGGCTGTCATCACGTCATTGCGGTGAGCGACGCTGTTTTGCCCAGTTATCTAGACTTCCATCGTGATTTAGGACATTTTCTTTTCAGAGTGTACGACCCTAAATAATTTTCTCGGTGCTATGTATCAGAAGAGCGCGTTCATAACGGCAGATACGGCAATAAAAACTTCGGCCCCGGGCAATAATAAGCCAATAAATTGAGAGATTGATGGAGATGTTGTATAGATGTGCACAACGTATATCCGATATACCAAACTTCTACATTCCTACGAATAGGGACGGATTGCATAGCATTAAATATCCATTCATATAGCTAATGGTCTTCTGTATACCCGGAGGTGAGTATTAACTTAACGAAAGTAACGTGTTACCTTTAATTTATTAATTTATATCAGTAACTTTTAGGGTTTCGCAACACACCACTGTTGAAAATCTGCAACACTTTTTCAAGTAACTGATTTTTATTTTCGTTTTTTTATATTTTTTATGGTGTACTTATTTTCTAGCAAGAGTATAAATTGCTTGTCATTTTCTTTCTGCTTGAACGCAAGACGATGCAAGTAACTTTCTGACACCTCCCAGTGCCAGGTCTTTATGCCAGGTCTAAGCCAGGCATATGCCGGATCTATGCCAGGTCTATGCCAGATCTATGCCAGGTCTATGCCAGAACACCTCGTGGGCTGCATCACTATGCGTGAGGCACAGATGGAGATCTTGTTAATACTTTGATCACGTCGACCCACGCAAGTCAGCGAGTCATTATAGAGATTTCGGAGATCGTACGTGTTCGAGCAATCTTAACACTTTTCGGTCAACGTTTTACGCCAGTGACAATGAAATAATAATTGCGATGTGAATTACAATGCGTATTGGTAGATTTACAATGAGTTTGTCTATGTTACTCGTACACACACATTTACGCATTTTGCAAAACAATTATGATTTTATTCTTGGGTAGGTCTTCTCATAATCATATGAAGGACGTCGCTAAGCAGTTAGAGCAGGGGGAAGGGGGGGGCGTGATTTTCACACAATCAGCGTCTCCCCCCCCCCCCCCCCCGCTTCAAATATCTTCTATTCTACGTGACTTCAAAATTCTTCTTGTATGGCTAAACAAGTATGAGTTTTTGAAATAGGTATAATAGTTGCGTTGTGAAACTGAAAACCGCTTCATATTATCAAGCTAACCGCAATGCAATACGAGAGGAACAAACACATGCTTCAAAGTATTCAAAGATCAATATTGATCAAATTGTTTTTTAGTTTGATGTTTTGTTAGTTTGATTGCTTTAGTTGATTGCTTTTGATTGCTGAAATCTCTATATAGTATTTACTATTTAGGAAGAAGTC
Organism: Isoperla grammatica; assembly: GCA_945910005.1. Taxonomy (NCBI): domain Eukaryota; kingdom Metazoa; phylum Arthropoda; class Insecta; order Plecoptera; family Perlodidae; genus Isoperla; species Isoperla grammatica. The sequence continues at coordinate 27,177,289 of OX246739.1, forward strand.
TTGATGATTAAAAAGATTCAGCTAGAATTCATAGTCGTACCCTACCCCTAGGGGCGCCCGTTGTTACCAAGGTAACAGGTCCTTGCATGTTATTTCCTATATAGAAAACAAATCCATAAGAACAATGGGTGTCCCTAGGTGTAGACTATGAAAGTAGCAAAGTGCTCTGCAACTAGACCTTTGTCTCCCACGCAGCTACGCGCTGTGCTTAGATTACGCCCCCCCCTCCCCCTTCCCCCCATACAAAACTCTAGTGTCGCTCCTGATCACAACATTTCTGTCGGCTACCATGACATAAGCCTAATGGGATACTGTCAGAAATTAATAGTTGAATAATGATAGAACGTGCATGTGGATACACAATGTTATTGGACGTGATAATGATGTGTGGAAACGTGAAAGGACGAGGATTATGTGTACGCGGTGAATGAGTACCCGAATGAATGAATGAATGAATGAATGAATGAATGAATGAATGAATGAATGAATGAATGAATGAATGAATGAATGAATGAATGAATGAATGAATGGATGGATGGATGATTTGAATATCGAACCAGAATGCCAGGGTTCAACCTGTTTAATCTAGCATTTGTGCGCGCATCTTTAGGTTGGAGATATAACAGCGTTTTCATTCAGCAGGGGATATTTTGTATACACCGCTACTTTGCAGAACTTACGTTCACCTGTTGAGTCAGGTTCTACTTGAATATTAAATACACTTGTCACGTCACTCGCATTAACTGCATTTGGCCTACTACTAACTGGGCAGCTTGTTATCGAGTCTCTTTTATGAGGAAATCCCCCCCCCCCCCCCCTAATACTCTCACAGTATAATGCACGTTTTGCCCGGCCGAGTGATGTAGTATTGCAACAAGAATAGTAATAGTTCAATTCAGGTGTTATCCAGATTTATTGACAAAGCTGTAAACCTATAACAATTGTCTAAAAAGTTTGGCCCGACTGGTAATCGAACCCGGAGTCTCCGGCTTTACGTAACGAAAGCCGGATGACCCACTCGATTCCCGACTGGGCCTAACTTTTTAGACAATGAGTGACGATGAATGAATGAATTATTTATGGCAATGAATGTCCTAGAGTTGTTGGTAGAACTCAAAATTACAGCATTCGCCTTATAACTGAGTACAACTTCTTGCGGTGACCGGTATCGAACCGGCGAACTCCCGAACTAGACATTGTATCAGTAATGAGACGAAAAACAGTCTACGCCCGGCTTGTTCGCTTATCGAACGACAATAGACACTTCGGTCTCGCACCGGTCCACGGTAGCTAGGCGAGTTAATGACGCATGCACAGACCTTTGCAAATGACAGCCATTTTAATCGGGAATTTATTACAAGCAGGGCAAATATTATAGGTGGAACGCGTAGTTATGAGAAAGCTTTGTCCTGTAAGCGTGAAAATTGGGCTGTGCTAAATGTTCGCCTCCTTGTAAATTTAATGCCACATTGTTGTGAATATCACATTGAATATTTACATAGCATTTGTTAAAATTGAGGGGGCTGTGACATCACAGGAGGTAGGGCGTGTTCCACCTTGACGTTTTTAGTAGACTAGCTTCCCTAGAAGACTAACGCAACAATTAGTAACAATTAATTTCAACAATTGTTGATTGTTGTTTAAGTCGGCGAAGTAGGCGAAGCAGGCCAAAATAGAAAAGTTGGAGGTCGGACAAGCAATCTGTTGCTAAGTTAATCCATTGTTAGATCTTTCTTAGGTTGGTATACATATTTAATCTGTGTCCGAAGCAAAACTGGGTTACAGCGCTATTTTTATGATCGCAATTAACTGTGTTGTGCAAACCAAACAGGCACTTTGTTTAGATCATGCATCTACGTAATTTTTTTCAGACTGGGCTATTACGTAGATGTTTAAGAACTTAGAATTTGTTATTAACAATTTGTTGTTTAGGTTAGTTAGTTCACCTGACTACTTTTTCTGTACCAGTCCATTCTCATTTTCAATTCTTGACATTATTTCATTTGATAAAAGCTTGTCTATCGGTTTCATTTATTATAACTTAAATGTATGTAATTTTGTTTTATGTGCCGTATAATTATGATATGACTAACCATTATTCGGTATCTTCAGGCTAGAGAGAGTACATGGCCATTAATTAAAAAAAAATTTTAATTTAAAATACCGATTGCTGTTACGGGACGAGTCACTAAAGCTATGAGTAACGCGTCGGTATAAGGTTGTCTTGGCGCAAGTATAGCATATGGTCGCGTAGTGTGCTGTATGCCAGATAGAGAGCGGGCTGAAAAGGGACTAGGGAGCCCCCCCCCCCCCCCCCCCACCCTCTCGACTAAACTGCGTTCATCAATCCTCTCTTGATGTCTGTATTTGAGCTTTTGATTGATTCGCACGTTTCTTGCAGAGCTTCCGTCGCTCCATCATTTTGAAACTTCTATTGACAGGGCCTGGCGTTCTGTGAGGTGGCGTGCGTGCGTGCGTGCGTGCATGCATGCCACCGTTTGTACCAGCATCGACGCTACATTCAGAAACTTTGATTGTTAAATAAATAAAATAAATACATTCACATTTAGAGTCTACACACTAAGTAACGAAACTGATTTTTTTCATTTCGTTATTTTTCCACCAATATCTTTTCATCAAACTCCTTTTTTAATATATTGGTATCAATTTTGTTTGTTTCTCTAGACAAAATCATAGTTTCAAGCTATCGAAATATATACCTTACATTGTTTTAATTCAAAATTATTACGTTAATTACCTGCTAACATGCTGTTGAGGATGCTGGCTCATTTGATAATGGAATCTGATCTCACAGAACCATTGCCAACAATCCGCCAACAACTTGAAGTATAATATATTATATATATATATATATATATATAATATAATAATAAATAATAATATAAAAAAACACAACACAACTTTGTCACTTAAATACAAGGTCAAAGAATGGATTAGTTCCCAAGGTCGAGACAAAATTGAAAGTTATTTCATGTGATCACAGTAGGTGATTCGTAGTTGTTTTCTTTTTCTTATGTACTTCATTTACATGCAATTCTTTCTTCAAACTCTGTAACCGTCATTAACCAGTAACTTAGATTAATTCATTATTAATTGTCAAGATTATTCGTTGTAAAACATTTAGCGTACTTTTATTTTAAATCTTATCTTCATTTCATTTTATATTATTTGTATACCATGTACCGTTATTGCATTTAATATTTAATATTACATTTAAAAGTGTGCATTTAATTTAGCTTTAGTATAACTATTAATATATAGAACGGTATGTTACCTATTAGTTTTCTAATATAAACCTGAACCGCCACGAACACTTGTTTATTGGTTCAGGTATTTTCCACTGTATGAAAAAAAAATATTTATGTAACACACATGTAAAAAAAAGGAAAAATAAAAAAAAAAAAAATAATAATATTTAATTCATTTATTCATTCTTAGGTGAGTTATATTAGTAATCCGATGAAATGTGGAACGCAGGTCGGTGCTATGCACTGAAGTGTGTAGAATGTACCAGCCAGTGAATGCAAGTCCCGACTCGGCCAGGCTGTATAGTGTATAGTGATGCGTGTGTGCGCGTGCATGTGTGTGTGCGCGTGCATGTGTGTGTGCGTGCATGTGTGTGTGCGTGCATGTGTGTGCGCGTGCATGTGTATGCGCGTGCATGTGTGTGTGCGTGCATGTGTGTGTGCGTGCATGTGTGTGCGCGTGCATGTGTGTGTGCGTGCATGTGTGTGTGCTTACATGTGTGTGTGCTTGCATGTGTGTGTGCGTGCATGTGTGTGCGCGTGCCTGTGTGTGTGCGTGCGTGTGTGTGTGCGTGCATGTGTGTGTGCGTGCATGTGTGTGCTTGCATGTGTGTGTGTGCTTGCATGTGTGTGTGCGTGCATGTGTGTGTGCGTGCATGTGTGTGCATGTATATGTGCGTGCATGTGTGTGTGCGTGCATGTGTGTGCTTGCATGTGTGTGTGCGTGCATGTGTGTGTGCGTGCATGTGTGTGTGCGTGCATGTGTGTGTGCGTGCATGTATGTGTGCGTGCATGTGTGTGCGCGTGCATGTGTGTGTGTGTGTGCGTGCGTGTGTGTGCGCGTGCCTGTGTGTGTGCGTGCGTGTGTGTGTGCGTGCATGTGTGTGTGCGTGCCTGTGTGTGTGCGTTCATTTGTGTGTGCTTGCATGTGTGTGTGCGTGCATGTGTGTGTGCTTGCATGTGTGTGTGCGTGCATGTATGTGTGCGTGCATGTGTGTGCGCGTGCATGTGTGTGTGTGTGTGCGTGCGTGTGTGTGCGCGTGCGTGCATTATTCTCATTAGTGACGAATGAAGGTTGAAACACAACGTACAGAACACAATCCAGCGATCACTTTCACATGGACATACGAGTGTCCGTGGCTGTGGCCTACTTGTCTCAGCGACCTTCAAGGATATATAAGCTACTTGAAGTGGACGTTTACCTCTGCAATCCAATCGCAGCTATAGCGTACCCGTACAGCAGATTACGTTTGTTTAATTAATTGCAAATAAGTAATTAAACGCTTTGGTATACGGTGGATGCATACAGAGTATGAGTTCACCACTTCACTTCTTATAAACAGGTAATTGAGGCTTCTAATTCTGTTATTTACGATTATCATCGTAGCTAAGTGGATCTAGAGTTCTGGTTGGTCTCTTCAGGGGTGGTCAAAATAGTGGAAGTTTAGAAGTCAGCCAAAATGTTCAAGGGCCAGAAGTCTACCTGTACTTCAAATTAACGAAAACTCCGGTGCAATATATATACTGTATCCTATTTTGCCCTCTGCTTTACAATGTTGTTGTCATTTTTGTTGTCTTTATAAGTTACTTTAATTTACCATGTCTTTGTCGAAAATGATCTGCCAGAATGTGTTTTCAAGAGAGAACATCGGTCATATAAACATTTGAAATACATTATACATTAATGTTGGACTTCCTATTTTGATTTTGTTAATAACATGATTATGTTCCACCACTGGTGTTATGCATATTCTGGACATTCAAAACGGCAATTCGCATTTTACTATGTTTGTGGATAGTGAGTTATTCTGGCATATTATATTGCATCTTTGAACATTGATACATGGTTCACATAATTTGAAATGTAGACCGATTGGACTCTCAACAAAATGTGTCAACTAGAACTGGACTGTGAACAGGCTTGTTATGTTTATTAATAATATCGCGAGTGTTTAGTGAAATCAAACCTCCCTACTATAAGAGCGTGTAAGTTTTGTGTAGCATGTATCACGTTCAAACTATCTGGTTGGAACGAAAAAACAAAACTATGAATGAAATAAAATTCGTAATTAACGAACCACATCACTATGCAAATTTTAAAAAATGACACAAATCATTTGAATTTACTCACTTATGTTATTAAAAATTGAACATGTAGAACAAGTGATCACTAATGCTCAATGCTACCAAAGATAGATTAACAGTTACCTTAAAGTTGATCCTATTAAGGTATCTTTGTATTACCCAGTCTCAGTATTCGTTGAATAACTTGTTTTAACTCTGTCAATTAATCACCAATTAAAACCTTTTGAAATAGCGAAATAGCAATTATTTTCTACAGATTGCTGTCTTACTTGTTGATTGTAATGCCAGCCATAATTAGTTTTGCACGTAATATCTTGTTTTTGATTTAAATATTATGCTCATCGTAATGTAAGGAACGTTTAAAACCGAGTGTTTGAGCTTAGCAATCTATGTCGATAGGTCCCACTTCTCTTGACTTAGAACAAACCGCAGCCAACTGCGAGTAAAGCCTGCATGGTTGGTCAATAGCGAGGCAATTAGTGATCACACTAGACTAGATTTATACTTCGTCTTTGAAGCTCACCATATGAGTTGTTTGTGGTATATTGCACATGAAATAAACCACCAAGCCACCAACTGTGGCGTCTATTGGAGGCAAAACACCAAACAAGAGCACATTTTACTCCCATAAATCTGTACTCTGTGAACATGGGACCAACCAACGTGATGATTAACAACTTTAATACTTTTAGTGTCTCAAAAAATAATTGCGGTGATATATATGTCATGGTAAAGCGCACTCTCGCAACGTCCGATGTCCACTTCCCTTCACCAAACATAGAAATGGCTTCATGCACAAGAATGTATGCTCGAGACACACTAATCAACCGAACACGTGAGTTAGTTCGATTTTATAATCAGTGTGCGGTCTGGTCGCACGATTGGGATAGAATTGGCTTGATTATTATAGTTTACCAGACTGTAACACGCCTATCTTCACAGCTAATGGGTTTGTTTCCTACGCCCTTGAGTTCAATTTCAAATATACAAGAAAGTCAAGCGTGTGTGATTGAGCGTATAGAGTAATTGAGGGTCCTATACCTGTTTTCTAGTGGGACATATTGTTAATATTTTAACCAGAAAAAGAATAAATATACCTAAAAAGGAATAAATAAATATACATTAAATGCCCACCAAGATAGCTCACAATTTACATTATGATGCTATAAGATGTGACAAGTCATGTGGGTTAATTCCTGCTTCCAATGTATAAGGCAAAGGAGATGGTTCCCGAAATGGTCTGCTTTTTTTTTACTTTGAAAATTCTTATCCAAAAAAATCTATTATATGATTCTGGTGTTTATATAGACGAGACTTTGTAGCCGTCCGTCCTAGCTACGAATCACATAAATAGATCGTATCATGTACTCCACTGAATATCAGTTCTTGTAACTGAGCGACTTTATAACTCGATCGGTTACTTTAGGCAAATTCACATTTATTTAACAACATAACTTATGCAAGACACATTCACAGCGGTACGTTCACAATTGAAATAAGAGCTGTAATAGTGAAATAGCAATAAGGTTTAAGCGAATTGAAACATACAATATCAATGCTGTGGTTCACAATTGTCACAGTGGATTGAAATAGTCATAAGAAAGAATCAATTCCATTTCTTATTTCAACCTTATTTCAACTTCTTACGACGAACCAATCAGAGCTCGAGAAGAGAAGGCCTTCTCCAGTCGAACCGGATATTGTCGTTGTTGTTGTTGCTGTTGTTGTTGTTGTTGCTAATGTCGTCGTCGTAGGCTTCTTGCAAGCTTGCTTTACAACAATGAAACAAATGAAATGAATCGATTGACAAACATCAAGCTGTCAAACAGTAAAATATTCTGATTTTGAAAACAAATCTTCAAAAGAAACAAGAGACATACAAAACTTTCACAACTTGGTTGCCCATCATTAAACGTTTTAGCTGGTGAGCAGTTACTATCGCCATATCTCGTTTTCTTCATAATGTTGCAATTTTATTATTTTGACAGCTCGTTGTTTGTCATCAGTTCGAGGGCCGGGTCGGTGCTGGCGCTGCGCCTTCTATAGGTTTGGAGTAGGCAGTGACTATGGCGTCAGATCCGGTCGAGAAGTGCTCGATTGTAACGCTCTCCTATGTTGAAATAAGGTACTACGGGTCTGTTGTGAACCAGTTCGTTGTTATTTCACTATTTCACGGATTCTTATTTCAACCCTTATTTCAATTGTGGATCGGCCTTTAGCCTATAATTAGCATTATATTAAACAATTCGTACATCAACAGTCGTTAGGACGGTTTTTAATTTGCCTAATGAAAGGCGGGTAATGTTGTAAACAAAAACAAAACATCGAGGTACAATAGGGCTGGAAACCCGTTTCGTCGTTTGCATAAAATATAGAGATACAATTGTCACTGCTGGGAGGGTAAAAACGTTTTCGTAACTTTGTAAGTTCAGCTTTTAAATAGGCTCATAAATAGTTTAACAAATGCTCCAGTGTACAACGTGAATATTGCAACAGAATAAGCTCTATTCGGATTCATAGTCGACCTATTCACACAATTGTATTATGTGTATGTAAAATACCATGCATACAACAATTGGTTAGCAACGTTGCATTCCAATGAGCCAAGGGTTAGCTATAAATACGGTTGTACTAACTGGTAAATATAGGTAAACAATAAATTTTAATATTGAAATAACATAACCTATAGATAAAACGCGTGTCATCACTAATGTCACGTATTATCAACAGTTGCGCTTCAATCATTTCTCGTATCCAATTTTAACATATAAACTATTGGAGAATCAAGCTAAGAAATAGAGAACTATTAGCAACTAAACTTCACATAGTAGTATATTTTCTTGCCACCAGAATGCATAGTCTGTTTTGAGTGGCCAATGACATGGATGTAGTAGGATAATTCCATACACCACGTTCAATGCGAAGAGATGAGATTGTCTTATTTGCATAAATCCGAAGTTGCACGGAAGTTAAAAACAGACTAATGGCGCCATTTAATTTAATCTATATACTTACCGAAATTTCATACAATCTGGCTTTGAAACGAAACATTTGAAGAAATCAACAACGATCAATTAATGTTCAGGGTAGCATTAGTTAGTGAATTAGTAATACAATTATTCTTTAATCGTATCATTTGAGAAGTTATCGTTAGTTATCACAGTCAGGTTTAAGGCTAAAATGTAAGTCGTAAAACATATATGTTTAATGTTGCAATGTGTATGTTTGCAATGCAACTGCTCACTTGTAAGGTGTAATGCGTAAGAAGTTCAATACTTTGCCATTTTTTACGCCTTACTACATAAACCATCCGACTTACGCCTATAACTGATTGTGAATGACTCTTATTTACATTAACAAAGCAGGAAAGATTATATTTCAAACTTTGTAACTATATACATAAAACGAGCTATGTAGGTTACTTTTTAATTTGAAGCGCACATTTGGGTATTATTAAATAGTAGGCCTAATGAAAAGTTTAATTTAGACTTCAATTTAATTATTAATTTAGTTTTTAATTCAGATGGGTACCTGCTATTATGTTACACGTATTTGAGACTGAATGCCCCTTTTTAAGCAGACTACTCAATTTCAGTAGAAACATTTAAAACAAGTGTTTGATATAAGCGATATGGGGTACGCTTCATCCCGCAACCTTACAAACTATGGCACGAACGGAGCTATTGTGGCCGTTAGTACTAATGGTGGTCGTGTATGTTCAGTGTTGGTACTATAATTATTATAATATAGTTATACACGTTAATTAAGCCCCATGATGAGGCAGAAGCTTCCAAGCCACAGAGACGAGCGGTGGGTTAAACCACGTGAAACCTCCTGGAACGAAAGACGGAGCCACTCTAGCAACACAAGGAAATAACATCAAACGATAATGGGATCATATATGAGATTAAACACATATATTGGTTTTAAATTTCTGTAACGTTATCACACTTGACTAGAGTATACTCTATCACATAAGAGTAAGTACACTCTAAATAGACTAGATGCGTTCTGGTGGCAAGAAAATTAACTATTATGAGGAGGAGTTTAGCTGTAAAAATGGTTCTGTACATAAAGATATTAGGAAATGTCTAGAAGATAAACTATTAACTAACTAAATGATTCTAAATGAAATGAATACCATCAATTTTGATCAATGTTGAAGCTGCAACTGCTAACAGTTGAGTGTCTGGACTCAGTCGGGAGGCTATGGTGGTCGTCGCCTGTGTCCCTTGTCACTGGTTTGTGTCCCCCTACCACGGAGTACTGTCTCTCTCTACGCTCTGTAATAACGACAATGTGCATGTCGATGTGAGCAAACTCTGGATATATACGACCTGCAAAAAGCTACCCATAACTTCTCATCTCGCCCGTTCAGGCCCTGCAGGAATCCGCGTGGATCATAAAAGAGGGCTCTGATATTTGGTTACCATGACAACGAGAGTAGACGTTAGCAGAGGTTAAGTCCTCCAACCTGAAATCTGGGGATTTATCAGTCAACAAGAAATTACTTTAATTGTGGGCTAAACAGCGTTGTCAGAGCGAGAGGCTGCGACGCTGTAGGGAGACGGGGGATGGAGTCGGCAGCTGCATCGAGCTCTCAACTAATAACACTCAACGTCGGGCTAGTGTGATAATCAGTGCATGGCGTATAATAAATGGAAATATGTACACCACCCGAATTCAGTATGTTAGAATTGCTTAAAATTTGTTTTAAATGGTCCCAAAAGTAAATAAATTATGTCTTCATCTATAGAGAATTAACTGCAGCTTGCAGCTGTTTCTTATGAGTGTGTATTTTAAAAACGGAAATATTTATTGGAAAAAGAAACATTCATAAGAAAGAGCACAAAATTCTAAGAGGATGACATTTTTCTAATTGCCTTTTGGTGTAGTTTAAAACATTTGAAAGCAATAACAGACCGAAATCGGGCAAACGTGTCATCGCAAAGAAGCAATAGTGCAACATGGCAGATTGCATCGAGGAACGAGCATGGGTTGTCGGCCGCACCTCCGTTGCAGTTGTGTCTCGAGCTCGAACATGAAGGCATGTCTGGTTTTGTGCTCATCTGAGTGACACAGTATTTACACGGGATAGGGGGCGTGATCTCACCATCGGCCCCTTTATATTTTTTAATTTTCTATTTCATTATTATCTATCACATCATTGCCCGCTTATATCAAAATAAAGTAAATGTTAAATGCCTATATTCACCGAATATCATAATTCATATAACGTCGCTGTCATTTATTATTTACCCATATCACGGTACTGTTATTTGCAATTAGTCTACTCAAGCTTCTACCAGATTTGAGTGTGTAAAACTATTTCAATACAGTACTAACTTTAAACCTGGCCCTATAATTATCACGGCAAGAAAATGGGACTGTTTCAATATAATTGGTCAAGCTCAAGCGTATTACATAATTTTCTCATTACCTTTGTTCTACAAAGATCATTATGACCTGAAATGTATTATTAGAAATTTGTCAGGTATGGTTGTTAAAACGCATGAGAATTATAAAATACCTACGAATCTGACATATTTTAGGAGTCTCTGACCGGAGCCAGAGACTGTAGAGTACAGTAGAGTAGAGTAGAGTAGAGTAGAGTAGAGTAGAGTAGTTTTATTTCCAATTTTGTACATGCAATACAAGATTCTGTACAGGCCTACAGTTTGTGAAATATTACAGTATTTGGTTTGACTCTGTGCGTATTTGCCCCTTTTAACAGTATTTGGAAATTGGTTATAATGAGAAACTTTTTCCTTCTGTGACAGACCATGTAGATTTTACTTTCATTGATAAACTTTATTTAAGTTTCCACTTATAAATATTAAGGATACGTCAAGCACGATACATCTCTATTAATTTTGTTGAATACTAAGTCACAAATACCAGTTGTTTGTAATAATGAACTATATTTTATGTTTTCAGCATTTCAACTCTGTTAATCGGAAACTCAAATTCTAGTAATCTTTGCAAACCAGTCTGTACAAGAAAATGTGCAAGTAAACAGAGTAATGTGATGAAGGTAACATTCTTCTCCCGCTCCAAAGCTACAACGTACCCGCCAGTGTTTATTGCACTTCTCGACGCTAATTCATTCTGCTTTCTACAGATGATGCTGAGATGGCCAGGCTGCTTGAGACAGGGCCAAGATGGTGCAATTATTTCATACGTCGAAATGCTCCCATTGCAACACAAATGACTGACAGAGTGTTCAACTAGCTTGCAGCTAAGCATGCCGTAATACCACCTACTGGTGCATGAGCTCAATATGCCAAATTGCTCTGTATGATACTTACTTTTCATACTTTACACATCTATGATACTTTTCATAATTAAATCTCTATATTATTATGATACCGTTATATTCGTAAACGGTGACTTTGAAGCTATCATAGAAAGGAAGCATATAACAAATGGTAACATTAATGTCCAAATTTTTTGAAAATGCGTGGTATAACAATAAATACAAATTTATTTTAAATTTATTTGTTCATGCTGGATGACACGTAGAACTATAACAGCTGCTGTTCATCGAAACTCCATTAGGAGGACCTTGAATGAGTGTCGACGAATTTAATGTGGCAGTGACTAAGTTTTTTTTTTATGTTTCCGTTTTTGCAAGATACTGTCAAAATAACGTGATTAGCCGCAAAATGGAGTTGTTTCACTTAAATATTCCGAGCGAGCGAAATCAGTTGCACATCCTTAGTCTTTCACTTGTCCATCATTACCGATCTCGATGGTTCGTTTGTACAAATGAGTCAACATCATAATGTATCCATTCCATTCCAATGAAATGCCACTGCCCCCCGAGAGCTTGCGCATCTATTCCGGTTTGTCTGTTCGTCTCAGCTCACATCAGCAACTTGTTGTGCGGACTGAAATGCATAGTTCTCCGTTATACAATATATAAGGAACGAAATACTTGAAACATACAAAGGTTTTTTTTTACGATTTCTCGTATTGTATCAATAAACAAAATGTATTATTTATAAAAAATATTTTGAAAACGTTGGTCCTAAAATTTATTTATCACCAGTTTTAAATAATTAGAATCCTCAGAGTGAGAGAGAGAATTTCTGTTTAGTACTAAATTAAGATGTTGATATTCCATTCAAGTGACTCCGTGGCACAACGTGGGTTTACCGGTCAGAGACAATCCTATTTAAGGTTTTGATATAGAGTCAAGATGCGAATGTTGGGACTGAGTCAAGTCATATATGCAATAACAATTGGACCCTCCCACTCCCTCCCAATTACCCTCACACCCCAGATCTAGTTAGTCACCACAATAGGGGTAAATTGTCCCTTGACCGGTTTCCTACAAAAAATACTCTTCACTCTCCATCTTCAGAAAACACATAATATCGGCAGGTTTTCAAAACAAAAGAATTAATTACTCTCGATCTTAAGAATGAAGATATTTAGCGAATTCTTCCACAATAACTCTCAAATCACCTAAGAACTGAATATTATTAAGGGTAACACTTTTACCTATCAGAACGCGATTATTCTATACAACGTTTTATAGTACCTACGCAAGCAACTATAAATAAGTGATGAATTGAGGAGTTTTAACTAATATTCACATATTATGGATTTTAATTAAAACATTCTCTTGTTAAACTGTTAACCTGTAAAACTTTATAATTTAATACCCTTTTACAGTGTGCCGTAAATAAACCGCGGAAATAAAATATATGTATTTGTAAACAAAACTTCTCACCATAAAATTGAAGAATATTCAAGTGTGCTATTTGTTTGGTTTTGCAATCATCGTTTAGTATTTCAAACTGAATACCACATATAAATGTGAGCGCGGTAGCCTCTTAAGTTACAAGCAGAGGCTCTTGGGAGCGAACGATTTAAATTCCAAGCACACATTGCTAAAAGGTGGGGCTGTGGTCATCTTGAAGCAAATTGACTTTAAATTGGAGTTGCTTAGACATATGGCAGCTCCTTCGCTCTTATATGATAACGATATGCAAATTCTAATCTTATTTATAACATGTAATTATACAGGTATCTACGTGGGTTGTCATCAACATAAATTCTTATAAATCTCCCCTTAATGTTTTTACGAAAATATTTGCGTACCTAATAAAACGCCTCACACCTTAAGCTTCTAGGTTGTGTTTATTGGGTCGTAATAAATTTCGCCGCCATTGCAATCTACGCTCATGGCCAAAACATGTTAATTAGATCAACAAGCTGGGGGATTGAGGTACAAGTTGAAGGTGTGTTGGTGAACTGACGATCTGAGAACTAAGTCAGACGATGCGCTCTTAGAACAATCAAGAAAAACATGCAGAAACATAACAAACTATTGTTATTAATTAAATAAATGTATTCATGCAATGTTATTCCCAGTGGATTTACGTGTGAAACGAGATCCATCGAAACAATTTATCCTTCCAAGACATTAGGCAGCCAGTAGAAGTTTTTACAAATTGAATGCTGACATAGCAGCGGTAAACGAGGCTATTTGACAAATATTTAGTTACAAAATCACATAATTTAATCTTGAAATTGAGTAATATATTAATTATGTTCATGTTTATTAATGTAGTAACATTAAGTTTGAAGTGATTTAAGTCCGTATGATCATAACACGCTAAATGACTCACGTAGTCTTGAAACGTTACCAATTACCGATCATTGCCGTCTAGATCTACATTACGTATATTCCAATATCTTTGATTTATACATGATGATGCTGTATTAGTAAGGAATAGTTACAAGCAGAGTTAGCTGCTGTAGCAGGCCACGTTGCTATCACGTATTATGACCGGTCGGAAAATACCCGGGCTAAATGATTAATTATTTGGCGTTTAACGACGTACTCGACTATGCTGTGTCACAAGACGTCAGCCTTTTAATCACCTCTTTCGACATGCATAGCTACCCTGGACTGATTCTACCCCGCGGGTCAAGGAGTTATGTAACTTGTAGCCTATTCCAGCCGCCGTTTTTTTATTTTAACACAAATGAATGGGTTTTTATGAAACGTTCAAAATTACAAGAATTAAAAAAAAAATGGGCAACGCATACCGTCAATATTATGTTTTAGTTTAACATTCACCTTACGGAAACAAGTTATTAGCGAGCAAGATGAAAGTCTGAAGGTTCAAACGGTTTTTGGGACTTGTACTGCGATGTTTTTGTTTTCAACAGATTTTGTATACAAATATTAATTTCGAAAAAAATATAATCATAAAAATCTGCTTAAGATATCATTTTTATATCATTATCCTATAAAGAAAGGTGTGTCAAAGCAATACAAAATATAAACCCTCACACTTTCATCTTGCTCGCTAATAAAAGTTTTCCGCAACGTGAATGTAAAATCTAATATTTACTATTATCCGTTCTCCAAAAGTGTTTTCTGAAGAATTATTGTACTCCACCCTTATATATAATATTGATTATTTCCAAGTTCCTACGTATCTACATTTAAAAGCCCTACGAAAGCGGCTGGAACCGTCTTAAAATATCGTAGGTTCCTCTTCCCCCCGGGTTCCTCCACCATCGTGCCAGTCATTCCAACACTTCCAGAGCAGCAAACACGAGAATAATCTTGAGACAAGCCAACCAACGAGCCGTATTGAATAGCTGGACCATACGTATTACATCCTAACCATCGACCTGATTAAAATGTCCTGATTAAAATGTGTTTACATTGGAACACCTGAATCTGGAGTCTTCGCTCGAACACAGAATTCGATTAACCCACACAGGATTCGATTATCAATTGTTTACTGCAAACAGCTCAAACGTCTGTCTCGAGGTAATATTATTTCGTTTGTGGGATGATACCAGAAATTGTAGTAACGGATATTCGATAAGCGTAGTAGTAATTAATAACATTTGCATAGGAAACCTGCCCGGGGGCAGTTGTGAATAACTAGGTAAATTTGAGTGGTTTTAATTCATTTATTGACCTTGAATTTTGCTCTTCCAGCTGTCAGTTACAGATAACATGTTTAACAGTGATACCATGTGACTCGCATCTTAATAAGTTATCGCTATACACAATATAAATACGAACCAGGAACAAAACTAGGACCACAATTCCAATTAATATATATTATTATCGGGCTTCATGCTAATAACATTTTACACATGACCGTACACATATAGTTGTGAAGGGATGTATAGTTAGTTTTGTGGAGGTCAGGTGTACCATTCGGCATTCGCCATGACTGAGGGAAACTCAAATTACGGTATCAGGAATTGAACCGGCAACCTGCTACAAAAGCATCGTGTGCTACAAATTAGCCCCGTCTGGGACCGAAGAAGAATTTGGCCCAGAGTGACTCTACCAGTTGTTACAGGCGACAAAATAAGGAATGGTCTCCTTCCTCCAATCTCCATCGACGTAATTTACCTATAATTGTCGAGTATGTTGTGCGCTATCAATTGTAAGCAATCTCTATGTGTGAAATTGTTTAATGATGTTGATTAATATGATTGTACATCAGTAGCCAAGCCTTCATTCGTTTGAATGTAATCATTTTATTCCATACACACGGTTTGCTCTTGTAGTGAAAACCAGGTGTGTGTTGGGACATGAACTAAGCGAAGGTTTAGTTTGTAATCTCGATTTACATATTATGAGCAGTTATCAGTGCTGTTGTCGTCTCCCGGAGATGCAAAGCCGCGGCTATTGGTAATGAGATGAGGTATGAGTTGCATGGGCTTATATACGCGTGCACAGTGCACAGTGCACAGTGCTAGCCGCAATTACATCCAGGTATGTTATGTATAGAGCGGTGCACTAAGAACGACCAACTAGAGCAGACATACGGAAACTATGCGCCCTGATATACAGTAAGCCGTCTTGATTCAAATCAAATATTCAATTTTGATTATTTGATCAATCTATAAAACAATACCGGGCCCAGTACCATACTTGATCGTGGTGGGCTGATTTGCGTGCTTTGGTGATGCCGGTAGCTATGCAAGCGGAAGCATATGCTTCTGGACGGCCACCCTAGATGGACAGGTCGAGGTGGAGAAGCCAGATAAGACGAAAGGCAGTCCACGATAGGTTTTACCTGTCTCTTTCTACCAATCTGACCCCATGACGTTATGTTATAGGATCGATAAAGAAGTTTGCCCTAGAACTTCTTTATCGACTAGGCATAAGCTTGTCTCCGAAACAAGGTCTACTTGATCTCCACCTAGCGGAGGAGATCTAGTAGACCTTGCCTCCGAAGCAAAAAATCCATGAGAAGGCTTTAGACATACTACTTCTGCTCAAGGTCTACTGGATTTACTCCTAGCGGAGTAATTGCGAAGCGAAAAGATATACCACTACTATTCCAATGTCTTTTTTAAACATACGTTCAAGTGTTTCTCTCTTTTCTTTGTTTAGATGGTTTATTTCGCCAACTTGAATGATCGAATTGAAGCATGTTTATAAATGTCACAATCTTGGTATTCAAATACAGGTTAAAAGTAAAGTGTCGCGGGCTATTTTGCTAAGTCGTGGTCGATGTAATGGGGAGAGAGCAGCCACAGCAGCATGCAGTATTCTCAGAGGAGCTTGTTTTTCTTAGTTGGCATTCTTCACCTAGCAAGGTCAGTACACATAGAACTAAGATACAACAAAGAAGAGTGTGGTCCCTACGGGTTCCGATGTTTGAACGATAGAATGTTCGAAATCTGCGCCGAGTTCAAGCGATCTGATGACTCTTACTCTCCTTACTACGCACAAGACAAGTTGTATCCACCAATAGGAAGCAAGGCTTTGTGTCCCGAAGGTCGTGAGTGCGATAAACAGAACCCGCTCTATTGCACGTCAGAAAGAGAAGAAAGGTACGACCACTTCAAGCGTAAGCACAAGAAGAAGTGTGATGAGCAACAGGCGGTGTCGCCAGCGTGTGATGATCAAGAGTCGACGACGCAGGCGCCCTCGTCGTGCGACAAGGACGATGGGGACGATGAAGGGGACGATGAAGAGGACGAGTGTAATGAAGGGGCTCCAGAACAAGACAAAGGGCCATGCGGCGACAATAAACAGCCGGCGGTGGTGTTCGAAGAATCCAAACAGAGAACCGGTGCTGCAACTGCAAGCCTGGGTACTTTGAACCCCGAAACCGGAGGACAGAAGAAGGCAGGAGCGCCAATGTACCAGATCCACTCTCAAGGAGGTAAATCATGTGACCAGCACGCATCCAAAGATGACGCATCGCTTGACAGTTCTTGTAGTAAATCCCCAGGAGAGAACGAAATCCCAATCCCGCAAGTTATATTGGACGAATCGTCCAACCCTCAGGGAGCTCAGGACTTTCAAAACTCTCCCGCCGAAGACAACAATTACAACCTATTTGTCGGCGATGTGCCCGACATGACATCAACGCAGCCATCAGACTCGTTGAACAACCAATCGTGGGGTGACTATCCGTGTGCGCGTGCCGGAAACTTTCCCGACCCGAAAGACGGCAAAAAGTATTTCTTCTGCGACATCGACAACTCTGGGGAGGGTTACGTGGCCTCGCACAAGACGTGCCGTCGCAGGGAAGTGTTCAACCCCGCGTTGAGAGAATGTATTCCCGTCGAGAATCTTCACGCGGATACAAAACGGTGGGCATCACAAGAACCGTTCAAATGTGTCAAAGCCGGCGACTTTCCAGATCCAAACGACTGTCATAAATATTATACCTGTGACAGGGATGACGATTCTTGTGGAGGGTGTGTAAACACCTTTAAGATGGTCCATAACTGTTGTCCTGAAGATACGATGTTTGATAAAATCCTGCTGTCGTGTAGATGCACCGTAGAAGATAGCGAAGACAAAGACAAACGCGCATCCGACAAGAGTTCAAAACGCTGCGGAGACGACGGGTGCAATTCGCCATCAAACAACTGTGGAAAGACGTGTTCCTCGCACCAGGATGGCGGGTCTTGCGGCGGCAGCGACAACATAGAGGTGATTCCAACGTGTTCCCCACCCCAGGAGGGCGGTTCTTGCGGCGACGCCGACAACATAGAGGTGATTCCGACGTGTTCCCCACCCCAGGAGGGCGGTTCTTGCGGCGACAGCGACAACATAGAGGTGATCCCAACGTGTTCCCCGCCCAAGTCGAGCGGACATTGTGACGGCAGCGACGGGGGCAGCGACGACGACAGCGACGGCTCTAACTACGAAGACGGTCCCCAGATGCCCGATGAACCGGAACCGGATGACGATGGCGACGACGAACCGGAGTGTTCGCAGAGGTGCTCGTCACACTCGGCCATGAACCGGCAAAAGCAGCACCACTTCAAATGTCACGGAGAGGGCAAATTCGCCGACCCCTATAACTGCACCACCTTCTTGGTGTGTCACCCGAAACGAGCCGAGGGCGGTTTCCATAAGCTACGCTTTAATTGCCCGACGGGGAAGGTGTTCGATCAGGCTAGCCAGAAGTGTGTACCTAGCAACGCTAGGGAGGACGGTGGCTCAAACTGCAATCGGGGGATCCATGATTAAACACGGTCGGTCCAGAAGATGACCATGACAATGACGAGAGATTAGTTCTCGGCAGGACCACAGCCCTCCAAGCTGGTTTCAGCTGAAATGCTGCTGGTGAGAAGAGGAATCAGGAATGTCTACAGCTTCGTGGATGATTTGGGCCGGGATAGATTCGGTTGATGTCGTTCAATAACGTTTTTATCATGGTCAATAGACATGCGCTTTTTATTATTATTTAATGACATCTGATGTGTTATAAAATGATTTTATTTTGTAAATACAAACGATTTTTAAAATAACAATTCTAAGATGTTACTACACTTGATTTTGTCACGTAATGAGTGTCAACGCCTGGTATTATGACAGACCGCAAAAAATCTTAACCTGTCGCTAAGTTGTGTTCTTCATGGCTACCACGCTTCTGACTGGTGGTTCAAGTCTGCGGTTATCTACATTTTAGCGGTCTTTATAATACCAGGGCTATATAATTGTATACGTGTCCCGAAACAACCTTACGGATTCTTTCGGTATTCGGTATACAAGGGACTCGTGGCCAACCAGCGATCGGTATTTGAAATTGAGGCTCGTTGTCGGCCACGAACCACTCTTTCATAGGTTGCACGTACGTCACATCTTTAAACTTTGACTCAAGGTCCACTAGATCGCTTGTAGCGTGCGCCAGGGGATTTAGTGGACCTTACTTTGTCTAATAGTCGATTAACAGCTACGCGTTGCGAGCGAAGCGAAGGCGCGAGCTCCAATCAGTGGCCGAGTTTGCGTCAAACTACTTGAAAAGCCATGGAAAAACCATGGAGAAACGATTGAATCCTGTTGTGGTAGAACACATAAATCCTTAGTTCTTTTAAAATTCAGTCTCTACTAAAAAAAAAAAAAAATTGGTGTGTTTGGTAATTTGTAATAACTGTATTTCTTATGGTGACTTTTTTTAATTTTAAACGATTGTTTTAGTAAAATTGAGTAATATCTGTCAATGATCTTGGATTTGTCAACATCAATTGTGTTTTCCGCTGTGACGTCACGTGGGAACTATATTTTTTTGCGACCACTTGAATGTTAACCATTAACCATACTACTACAACAGGAAATGGTGATTCTAGGCCATCGGCTGGAAAGTTGAATGTTGGAGGATCCACCCGCTTACAAAGTAAACAATGAAAAGACAGACAATATATAAATAATTAGACGTACCGACAAAATGTCGATCACTCAGAAAAGGATGGCTACCGACTAATTTAGTCACATGGCAAACTATCATTTTTACAATAAATCAGTTGTCAACCAGATATCAGATTTTACTATTGCATCAATAATAGCTGCAGACATAATGATTTACTGTTGTTATTGATGTTTAGATATGTATTAGACTTGCACAAAATTTTTTACTACGGAACGAAAACCCTATTTTTAGGTCGATATCAATTCAATGGAAAATTTCACGCAAACTTTGGTGCGTCTAAAACAAAGAAACCATGCCAGAGTTGGAGGAAGTTTTGGCGATGACAGCAAGATGTAATACGGTCCACTAACTCGTCGTTTTTGTCTTGACGTGAGCATCCGACATCTTGTTATCCTAGGACGGGTTCAGAAAGTTTTCGCTTGACCGAGCTTATGTCAAGATGTGTCAACCTTCGTTCTGTGTTTGGATCGCGATCACGTGCGTCGCTGCAAACGACGGAGCTCAAGTAGTCGCCAATCTACTGCGATATAACGTAAGAAACGAAATTACTCTTGATCGTTGGCTCCACATGACGCGTTTGACCTTTATGACCTTTTAGAATTCATAGTCGGCCCCTACACCCAGGGGCGCCCGTTGTTACCAAGGTAACAGTTATTTGAATTTCATATGGAAAACAAATACATAGCAATAATGGGCGCCCCTAGGTGTAGATACCGACTATAAATTCCAACATGGTCGTCCCCTACACCTAGGGGCGCCCAGTGTTTCCTGCTCTCGGGAAGAATTTGACACATCTGACACTTTGCATGGTTGTAGCTGAAATATAAACAAAGGTGTTACTTGATACCTAACATTTGTATTAATGGAGGGATAATCATTTTTTTTATCATTTAAAACTGTTTTTTAGATTTAAAAAAATCGTAACAACCGTAGGCTAATTATTTTTTTTCTAGTCTGTGTGTAATGACTGTATTTTAATGTACATATTGTATATCGGTGTCTTTTGTACGTTCTTTGGAACTACGCGAAATTTGATAAACATATGTTAACAGACGACGACTTCATATCACCAAATGCTAAAAATGACCATCCTGTTCAACCCCAAAGTTAGCACATTACAACTACACCTCGCAAGTACTTTCGCGTCTGAGGAAGGCAACGGATGCTACCGAAATATTACGTAATTGTTGAGTGAAAACTTTATAAGAGTGTTTGATTCTGTTTTATAATGATTTTATTATAGAAAGTGAACATGTTTCTATTTAAAGATGGCGATATTTAAATTAGTTACACATCTATATTTTTTATTTATTTTATTGTAATTAAGGCCAGTGTACGGCACAATGCCCTCTTTAGCCTGATGAGTAATAATTGATGAATGATAATGAGGAAGGTAGGAGGGGAAGCCTGGTACCGGCACGTAGCCTACTCCTGTCGAAAAGTACCAAGGGGACCATCGGCTTTACGTCCCATCAGAAAGGACGGTGTAACTTTCACCAGTCATATAGGTTCCTCCACTAACCTGGACTGCCGAGCAGTTGAAGAGAAGAACAAAGCTGTTACACAAGCTTTCGAACCCTCCAATCAGCTCTCTATAGAAATACACAGCAGGTTATACCCATGCAAGTTTTCTAATTAGATCCATTAAAATGTTATGATCTCGAGTTGTGTATTACGATCACGACTGTATGTGATGCCAAAGCCGAACCTTCCTTCAACAGAATATTATAAACCCTGACGTTGAAATTAGTTTATTGAATCAGCGCTTGCAACTAAACCGATAGGTATATAAATCTTTGCCAACATCAGCATTTCGGTTGTGAAACCGACAACTGTCTCATGCCAGACTGGCTGCTAGTTGGGTGATATAGCTGAGCTCGCAACGACTGTACAGGAAAACACAAATCAGGCCTGTGTACATCTAAGAGGTAATAGTTCGTAAACCATATGGCCCGCACACGTGAAACTTAGTTATGAGTTCAGTCCGCTAACTCGGTGCAATTTGTGTGTAATTACAGAAAATAAATACAAAATGCATGGCTGTACTAAATAACAGGAAATACTCATCGTTTTCGTTTTCCACGTAGTAAAATATAAGGGACAACGTACGTATACTGAATACAAAAATAGTTTTCGTTTTTATTCAGAAAAATTTTCATTCATAGAATTTAGTTGAAAATTTCGTACATCGGTGTGGCGGGGAAAACAGGGTTTATACTTACCCTGAAACTACCTTACAGTTATTTGGGTTATAGATGCCAGCGAGCTCCTTTGAGACGCATTACTTTCCGTGTGCCCGATCAGAAAAAAACTATTAAAATATTATGTTCCATTATGTTTTAGCCCCAGATTTCAAAATCAGTTTAAACAATGTTCTTTCTGACCGTATTTTAGAAAACTTAAAACGCGGGTGGTAGGCCTGGCTGTGCGATCAGTCCAAAACGTCTGCACACGAGAATTGGCGTGGCGCATCTCGACACCCCAAGAATTAACACATAAACATTAAATAAGAAATAAGAAATGTATTCCAATGGTTTTCATTTATGAGACGTGAATGCGATAAACCTGTTAGGTAATCTACGAACGACCCATGATAAAATCCAATGGGACAATCCACATTCAACAAGAAATTATCATCAAATGTTAATTATGCAAATACGATATCGCGGAGCAGCTCAAGAAATTCCAAGTAATAAGATATTTTCTGTAACCCAGAGTTCATTATACTTCATTAAAAACATAAGCGAAGGTAATAAAGTGCAACAGTAACATAAATAAGACAACGGCCTTAGAAACGAGAGCGATTTAGCTTGTTGATGGGGAGGTGGTTAGTGACGTAATGTCTATACGGACCCCGCCTAGATCGCGGCGCTGGCAGTGGTCGTTAGCAAAACTGACTTCTAGAGTGGCGTTTTTAAGAGTGAACGTTTTTCACGAAGGTATTGCGCCAATATAAAAACGCGCGAAATAGAAGGGTTAAAAAAATCTCAGTAATGCTGCACCACATCAAAAAGTGAAAACCGGGTGCAATTTGGGTACAAAATACTACATACTGTTTTTAAAAAAAACATCATCTCATATGATAATTAGTACGGTTTTTATTTTAGATTTACTTGATTATAAAGTAAATTTTAAGCACCAAACTTGAAAATTACAATATAACAAATATTTTCGACATAGATTTACTTCTTTCAGTTTTTACTTTTTTTATGTGGGGTAGTATTATTGAGATATGATTTGAAAACGTTTATTTTACGTGATTTTAATAAAAGCGGGAGTCTTTTCACTGAAATGATAAGATTTGTTAGCCCTGTTCGCTTTTTTTTTTAAAGATGCATTTCTTGTTGTTTATGACTTAGGTACGGTATTATAACGCCCGGCTAAATATTTGGCCCACCGCTAACTTGTTTTCTCCATGGCAACCACCAATCGGAAACGTGGTTTCAAAGGAAAAAACAAGTTAGCGATGGGCCAAATGTTTAGCCCAGACGTTATAATACCGGGCCTTAATGGAATAATTGATATTGCATCCAAAGTCTGTATACACTTAATGTTCATGTCACTATAGCAATTAGGTCCGTAAGAATAATCTATGATCGATTCTACAGTTTGGTCTGATTGGCCAAGATGTAATCAAAACGGTAGTCAGCAAACTGATTTAGAGTGATTGTTTTTGCATTTTGCTCAGTTGCCCACGCCCCATTGCCCCATACGTATTTGTATTACCCCCCCCCCCCTGACGAGGCTTGTACGTCAACATTACCAAAGTAAATTAATGGACTCCATTAGATTCATGGTGTATGTATATGAGCCGTTGACTGTGTTAATATACAACATGATATTGATTGCTAAACTTAGACGTAACCTGACGGTGGTCACTGTTTGCTGCATACGTATTACAACGATATCTTGGTGGTTTGTATGTGTGACCCTAAAAACGTCTCGATTATCACCGTAGGATAATTATGAGATGGTTAGCCAAAGAGTAGTATAGTTATTATTATCAGCCATATTATACAAGCATTTAATAAGATATGTATTAAGAAAATTCAAACCCAAAATCTATTAGACGTACTCCTAACATTGAGCCAAATTTTACATTAATTTATTAATTTGAAGCAGGATCAAAATTCCATAAGACTAATGCAATACAACGGATTATTGTAAGTACCTTATAAGGTCAACGTAGAGTAATGACATTACATCTACCAATATAGGTAATAGGTATTGAAGTATTGCGTCTATTATAATGCAATGTGAATGCGCCTGTGTGTAAGACAGGGGATTACGATGTATTGTCATCTTTCCAACATACATCGAGCGACCACAAGGATCAAGCATATACTAAATACAAATATTATAAATATATAGACACATGCAATGAATTGTACACAATTGCTAAGTGTTGTTATAAGATGGTTACATAAAATATTGTAAATTTATATCATCGAGAATGGATAACTGAATGGCATTCAATAAATACCCCGGTAATATAGAAGCTGAAATAGGCTTGACCCGGAATTAATTGGTACAGAATTTTTTTTTATCAGAAGTTGTTTGCTATATATACCTACATATGCTGAAGAAAGTTTACCGTCGTCCGACCCCCCTAATTAACATTATTAATTAAATTGCTAAAATTAATGAATGCTTATATAATCGTTATCTTCAAAGATTTTTCTGATATTGTATATTTAATACATTAAGTAAGAACTTCACTAATAAGAACAACATTGAAAATCTGTATAAAGATATTTCGGCAAGCATTAATAAATTAATATCTATATAATATCATTTTTAATAAAATGGTTCCCGTGTATAATTAGTACAATGGAATATATTGTTGATAGTTGTAAATACATAAGTAATAACATATGAAACTACTGTAGAAAGTTTACCGAAATAAAAGTAATATTCGTATGATAAATCAGCATAATTAATTAATACATTAATTACCGATTGTTTAAAAGGAATACATATTTGAATGTATGCATTATGGGTATCAAAAGAAAGCTGCCGATACGTAGATTTTAATGTCGGTATCTCCGGGTGAAGTAAAACAAAAAAAATTCATTTTTCTTTTGGGGGGGGGGGGGAGGGGGGATGCAGGTATTTCGTCAAACGTATCAAATAAAAGCTAATTTACTTTGCTTTTAGGAAAAGAACTTTAACAGGGCGATTAAAAAAATGTACCCTAGTGCTTGGCTTATATATTGGGAAGGAGGGAGGTTGGGGGTGGCGGCGGGGGGGGGGAGGGGTAAATAAAATAGAAAAGGCGTTTTCGCAGCGCCGTACTGGTACTTATTTGAATACCAGAGCTTACTTACTTTTTATGTATATACATCAAATTCTAGCAATAACTAACTTGTTTCGTATTTTTTAAAATACCAGACATAAATAACATTTCAAAATATACTCAAATAGACCCGATGTGAAATAAACTCAAAATTAGCTAAACGAACAAGTATCACTGAACACACTTCCACAACAGAATAGTAATTTCACTACCTTCAGATTATTTTACTATTTGAGTGTTCCAAGGCAAGATCAAAATTCTTCTCTTGTGCATACTGTTTGGAATATAAAGCCCCAACCGCAATTGTCGGTATCGGGATTGCAATCGCAATTAAGAAATCATAGAAGAGTTAACCTACATGGTTCTTATGGCGCTGTTCACAATACAATCTTAATGTCGTAATGATTTAGCATGAGAAAATTTACGGTAACGATCCATCCCGACCCCGATTATGAACACGAATATGAATATGAATACGAGAATATGGAATATGAAAAAATAAATAACAATTGCTTTGTATTTTATGGAGGGATTGACTGCATCGTTTATACTTTGGTCTAGAGACAAATCTTATAAAGAGCTGCTATGCAATATGCATGCTTAGTACATCAGAAGCAAATACTATAATACCACTGTAGTAGTTGATGGCGACTATAATGGGTTATCAACAATAGTAAAATAAAAAAAAATACATTTTAAACTGAGTGGCATGATAATAAACGCACTACAATCCAGTTAAGCCAAACATGACTGTTAGCTTGTTGATTTTGCTTGAGCAGCAAACAAAAGTTTCTCACCAACCCAATCAAGTGGCCATATTATTGGTGTGTAATTAACAAATCAAGATTCACTAAGCTTCCTACATCGGGTCAAGACAAGACAATAACCTATCATAACAGTACTTCAAGCACAAGATGATGCCGCACATAGAGTCAGCTAACCATTAGAATTCTACCCTCATTGCATGGTGGATCACTGCAAAGTGAATCTTGGTAGACGGGTCTAGAATTTTGTATCGGATTATATTATTGGCGGTGTTTAAAGACGTACTCGACCCCTAAGGTCATATGACGTCTTCCGAATCAGGTCCATCTACATCGCGAGGTCGTCAATCGTCATAAAGGGAGTCCAGCAAGGGAGGGCAGGGACAAGTGGGAGAATAAATCATCAGTGGGATGGTGGAGGTGAAGGAATATCACTGGGTCTCCTTTCGTCACCTCTTCCGACCAGCAGGGTCACTCTGGGCTTACTCTAACCCAGGCCGTGACGGGTCTTTTGTATCGGAGTAATCGAACCTCATATCTATGAAGTCACATCAATTAAATTGGGTAAAATTAAAATTGAGTTTACAAGGCGCTCTTTTACTTAACCCCCCCCCCCCCCTCTACAATATATTAGCCAAGTACTAGGGTACATTTTCTTTTATCGCCCTGTTGAAGTACTTTTCCTAAAAACGACGTATTAATCTCTTTCGATTGGTACGTTTAACGAAACATCTGCATTCCCCCCCCCCCCCCCCCTAGGATTTTTTTTTTTTTTACTTCGCCTAGAGATACCGATATTAAAACCCACGTATCGGCAGCTTTCTTTTGATACCCATAATGCATACATTCAAATATGTATTCCTTTTAAACATCGGTAATTAATGTATGATTAATTATGCTGATTTATCATACGAATATTACTTTTATTTCGGTAAACTTTCTACAGTAGTTTCATATGTTACTACTTATGTATTTACAACTATTAACCATATATTGAATTATACGAATTATACACGGGAACCATTTTATTAAAAATGATATTATATTGATATTAATTCATTAATGCTTGCCGAAATATCTATACAAAGGTTTTCAATGTTCTTCTAATTACAAAAGGCTTTACTTAATGTATTTAATATACAATATCAGACATATCTTTGAAAATAACGATAATATAAGCATTAATTAATTAAAGCATTTTAATTAATTACGTTAATTAGGGGGGTCGGATGGCGGTAAACTTTCTTCGGCATATGTAGGTATATATAGCAAACAACTTCTGATAAAAAAAAATTCTGTACCAATTAATTCCGGGTAAAATTGCTATATGACCGGAGTAAAGTACAGCATTGATTACATTGAACAATTAATCTTTAACGGCGCGTAAACACCTTGGTTATTTGCGGCAGCTATTATAATAGTCATTCGTTAAGGTAGTCTATGTGATAAAAATAATAAATCACATTTTGGCCAAACTTAATTATTATAGTACAATAATTGTTTTAATTAAAAATAAAACTGAAAGCTGATTTATAAAATAACCACGTTTTATGTCACGTACAGACTAAAGAAAACCAAATTTACTAAGTTCCAAGTTGTTTCCCCTGCACGGTTAGCCGCCCCCCCCCCCCCCCCCCCTCGCGATGAAGGACTCGGCTCGCTGAGATCTAATCAGATTAAAATACACGACGAGAAACTTTCTGCGGTAAAATTACGAAAAAGTTTTCATTTTTCGGATATTATGCTTAATTAACTTCTGTTAAGATCTGGATTATATTTTAAACGAAACCGTATTAATAATTAATATTCACGAGGGACTCTCTATATAAACACAGCTTGCAGGGGGGGGGGGGGTGTGGGGGGGGGGGGGTTGTTGGGTACTGGTTGTACGACTGGCAATTATTTATGAGCACTCTACCGATAGAGATGGCTCAGTGCGTAGCACACGAGGCTCTAATTCGGGTGATCGACGGTTCGGTACCCGCTACCGGCAATCCTGACTGAAGGTTTAACCCGAGACATTAACTAGACATTAACTAGAGACATCTTATCTCGCACGTAGTAAACATCAACACAAGCACCGAAACAGAAACTATATTTATCAAATCTTACTATCATATTGTGATTTTAGGTTGCATATTACTCATAATTGTGACTGTACTTACGTTTGTGCGTTTGTAGTACTATCGCATGGCTTATCAAAATATGCAATATTAATGGAATAATATTTATATGTTCTAAGTTATCGTCATAATTGATGGTGATATAGTTTGAAAATTAGTTTAAAAACAATCTTTATTTCTAATAAAATGAAATGTTTACACATGAAAACCGTTCAAAGCTAGACATGTATATTCTTTAAAACCAAGTGAAATAATGAGTCGCTAGTTAATATTAACATCAACATAATAATATCTGTATAGTACAATATATATTATTATGTACAAGAAAGTATGTATGCATTATTGTGAAGTTGCATAGAACTATTTTTGTTGTGGCTTTTGATATTGCCGTTTTTTATATTTCTGTCATTTAGAATCAATTGTTTTACACGAAATAATTTAAAAAACACGAACTTGTTTTCAGCCTTCTAGTATTGGATGATGTTGTTAACCCCACACTATTCTTGTATTTAGGCCACTCAACTTAACACAAACTTTATTAATTACACACGTCACAGTATAAGCCTTCAACTATCTCAAGATCTAGCTAAAGTTGGCCTCCCATAGTCAACACACATTTAACAAATCTCAAGTAAGTACAACTTCTCTGTTAATTAAAATAAGCAATTTCAAACAACATAGGCTGCCATGTTGGCGACAAGACGAGATAATTAGCGTTGGTAGCAACATCGTGTCGACTAGATATTGCATTCAGTCTGTCTGCCCCCAAGACGGATAAACCACTGTATTTAATGGGATTTCTTTTAACGACGTAAAATAACTTTAATTACCTTATGAACGACTCAAGGGCTTTGAGTGTGCAGTCTGAGAAGTAATTAAGAATGGTCCACTTTGGTCTGAAGCGATTAAGTGTATATATATATATAGAGAGAGAGAGAGAGAGAAAACGCATTCAATTTTCCAGTTAAGAGATAATTTTTCTGGTGAAGTATTTAATAACACTTCGGTGATTGGGTGGAAATCGGTCGCTGGGCACAACCTGTAACGTTTATTGCTGAAAGACCCGAACGGTCGTTAATCCAATTGTCGAGATAGATCGTTTTTCCAGATGATCGCGCTTAGCACGACCACTCAGTTCTATTAATTCGTCATAAAGAGTTGACGTGCAATACAGAGGTTTTTGTACCAGGACGGCAGTGGTTGGTATTGTTAGTTGAACGTTTGATGCCGACCGGGTACGACTTGAACGAAGCCACAGATAAAATAAAGAAAACACGTTTCTTGAGTGGTCGAAACTCGAAACGCAAACAGACAAGAGCTGAGGATGTATTCGTTTGTAGGTTCGTATAGCGTTACGGCAATTGTGAGTTGGCGCGGAACCTATTCAGTTGAATTACTTCATTGTCGGCTCTGAGACAGTTTACCGATGAGTAGAGACACGTCTTTATAACATTTATTTTCTTTAATTTTAGCATCAATTATTTCAAATTTAGCATTTTGTCATCTGGAAGAACAATGATCGTTCTGGTCTTCTAGCAATAAACGCTACGGATTGTGCCCAGCATACGAGGGGATTTCTTGCACTTGTAATAGAAAATTATGTGCAAGTATTTAAAATCAATTCAAATACAAAACTTAATCTCAATAAGAATGGGAACACTCTATTTTCAGTAAAATTAGCATTTTATAGCGTTTTCAAAAATATACGTTCAGATCTGTAGCATCTAAAACCTAAAAAGCTAAAATAAAAGAAATATCTCTACCGATGAGGTGTAGAATAAAAGCGTTACAAATAGAATACCGGATTTCGTCAAATTATATGTCAAAATGTAGTAACATGATCCTTAGTGAACCTGTTGGAATTCATTGTCGGCCCCTACACCTAGGGGCACCCATTGTTGCTATGGATTTGTTTTGTTTATGGGAAATAACATGGAAACAACTGTTACCTTAGTAACAATGGGCGCCCCTAGGTGTAGGGGCCGACTATGAATTCCAACGTTAGTTGCCTCACCCGGAGAGTCGCCACTGGATGACACGTCACATCCAACTATAGCTTGTATGCTAACTTTCAGCGCTCAGAGCCATCTGCCTCAGCTTGTGGCTGTAGGAACCTCTGTGTATTCCTGTGTATGTATTTTTTTTAGGATATAAGCTCTAACCAACCAACGTTTGTCGATGAGAAAAAAAAAATTTTTATTAATATATTAATTAAATTATATTATGGATAAAGTATATTTCTTCATTCTGTTAGTCAAATTTTATGTCTTTATTCGACTTTACACTGCGCAAAAAAAATGCCAATGCAAAATCAAACCATGCATTAACAATACAAAACCAAAAATACGTTACAAATTGTGTCTAAAACAAGTACTGCCTATAATAGAACAGATAAAAAATTATAAATTTGAAAATTATAAAATGTGTTAAAAAATATCTCCGAAGACCTTAGTCCCCGCATACCGTAAATCAATGGTTTCTCTGATGTATTATAATGTATGTTGTACAATGTACATTTTATTTGTTACGGTAGTGGGTAGACCATCCAAAGAGAGTGGTTTATAAAAGTATTACACTGTCTACAGTTAGAAATAAAATGTACATTTATGTATCAAAACATAACGCTTGAACGTTTCTGTCACGTGCCATGTGTCACTTAAAGCGGCTGTGAACGTACAAGTGAGATTAAGGATTAAAGTCGATCGATGATAACTGCACATGTAATATAAATCTTTCAAATTGTATGTACAGAAAGTTGAGATTAAGCTTGTGAATATTGTAGAAAAAAATATGCACCTACCGCTATTAGTTTTTTATTTATTGAGTGTTGAAATGCGTTGGAATTCCCTATGTTATACATTGTAACTGAACAAAAACCTACACTTTCAATCGTATAACTTTGCGTAGCACCTTCAAAAAGTAATATATTGTAACAAATTTTCGTCCTTAATGTAGATAACTTCATGACTAACATGAATACGTTTGAAAAAGATGGTCAAACGCGATCCGTTTTCGAGATATTCGCGTTGGTGTGTCAATTTTACGTCAAATCTACTCAAATTAGAAACTATAAATATACTTTTTTAATAAAAAAAAATATATAATTTCAAAAAGTTCAGTATAAAATGCTACTCACATGTAATAATTATTGAAATTCATAATTTAGAATAAAAAAAAGGATTTTTTCATGTCCATTTAATTTGAATAGTTTAGTTGTTGTATTGAATGGGTAGTTCACTTCATCGATCGACTTTAAGTCATTACTACCTGGCTTTAGCAGAGTGCATTCAAACGGCTATTGAGAAAGTCTGGAAAATAATTAATGTAGACAGACAAACAAACGCACAGTTGCAAAGCGTAATACTAATAAATGAGCAAACACATGTTTTGTCGTCGTAGAATGTTCGTCTCCATGAAGGTGTATATTTGAGCTTAAGCCAAATTCTTTCTTCCAAGCCTTCGAATTCCACGTTTTAGAGAAAAAGTAATTAATTAACATCAACTGGTTTTAGGGAAGCAAATTGTCTAGCGTGGAAAGAACAAAAAACAACTCTAAGCCTTTGTGTGTAAGCAATTGACGATAAGAAACAATTTAAGGGGAACGCCTGAAAAAGAGTGCGCCGAGGTTCCGCTAAAGACGGGAGCGCTGCGGTCGCGCGTGGTAGTTAGGATTAAGTTTACCGTGGCTAAGTCAGTCTCCTGAGCGCCGTCCCGTCGGGCCAACGTTATCGATTGCCACCAACCAACATCCACACAAGGAGGAAGGAAGAAAGCAAGTGTATGGGGGGGGGGACGAGGGGGTGTAACCGCTCGGAAGTCAAGACAAGAAAGAGACAAACAACAGAACGAGCGATCGAACTGACGAACTCTAAACATGATATCCTCATGTCAAGGAACATTTGTCGTCTTTGTATAGCTGTTGTTCTTCTTGTTGTTATTGTATGGACTCGAACACTTAAGACGGTCGTGTAGACCCGTAAAAATGTCAAATAAAAGGAAATCAAACAACTTGAAGAAATAAACGAAGCCACTCTTGAGATATGACGTATATAAACGCCCAAGACAATCTGGCATACCGGAACTCGGAAATAGTAAATAACGAAATACTAGTATTTTACTCCGCACTATGTGAACTACGCTTCGCTAAACACGGACGGAGACAACCCGAAAATATAAAATGGCACAACACTGTTGCAGCGAAGGAAATAACACATTTCACTGTTTTCTATTATGTAATACTTCAAAAGTTTTATCCAAACTGCTGGACAAGAGAGAATAGCATTGTTTTTCTGTCAATTATCTAGAGTTGGTGGGAGTGAACAATCAACAATAAACAGTCATTGGTCATTGATAATTGATTGACACACCATGGATTTATAATAATAAATTACATATTATATTCACATTTTTGGAGAGCGTCTGCTTTCTCAATTCCGGTATTTTCCAATACCGGATAACGGCCTCTGCTACTAAGCAGACCAACAATGTAAAACAGCCTGAAACCGTAGCCAAACACCCGTCTTCTGGGGCTATGGCTCAGTGGTACGCTGATCCACCTACCCGCAGATTTAGGTTCAGTAACTCAGATGGTGATTCGTCCATATATACACTGACTACACTAGACCATTTCCAAATGTACGCTCTTTTATGAAGCGTTGTTTCTTGGGTAGTACTAATAAAAACTTTAAACTTTTGTTCGAGTACTTTAGCTATACTGCACTTGTGCAACCTAAATTAAAAGTGCGATTTTTTACGGTTTAAGTCTGTTCTATTGCTGGAAGGTAGAATATGTAAAATAGTTAGGGATTTGTTAATGAATGTAATCAAATAATTAAAAAAATGTAAATTGTATTGTATATTGCATCACTATTCTTTATTATATTGACTTTTTTATAAACTGAAAAACACCGTTTCGAATCCGACAGAAGGTACTGTTATAAAATTCGTCTGTACAGTTTCCCAAGGAAATATTCATAATAATATTATGCTGCTAGCTCCAATCAAGGTCTACTTGATCTCCGCCTAGCGGAGGCTCGTGGAACTCCCTACTTCCGAGTTCGACGAGCCTCCGCTAGGCGGAGATAATCTCTGGCTCGCATGCTCGTACATTGTGCTCGTACATCTCCGCCAAGTGGTTGAACGACAGTCAGGTACTACGAAGAAAGGGGAAGCGAAGGAAATGGCCAAGTCCTGCGGGAGATGTTGCGAGTAACGATGTATACTGGAATCCAATAGCCTCCGACATCCGGCAGGGGGGCGGGAAGGGAAGGAAACAAACAAATCTTTCGAGTGTTTTTCAAATGGAAAATTACGGCACACTTTCTGTTAAACCCCATCCTCTTAAGTCACGAGTCAACTTGACAAAAACATAAGTTGTTTCAGTCAAGCTGTCTTCGATCTTCTATTTCGATGGAACTTCGATCAAAGATGTGAAGTTGACAAGCTCTAACTTTAAACGAGTTTGGTGTAGTTTTTCGCCTCGTTTCACATACGTTACGCAAAGCACCAAGTTTGCAAAGAGAACAAATAAATTTTACAATTGAATTATACGCATATTCGTAGATCCATGTTAGTGCGACGAATCATCTGTATGGAGATGCCTCACAGACTTGGATCTTGTTCAAGCGTTCGCAACTTCCGAACTGTGACCGGAGATCGAACTTTAGAGCTTCTGTTTTGGAAACAGGAACTTGCTCACTACAGATTTCCTAGCTCCGGGTTTCTCTTATCAACAACTGTTACCCCCACCCCCTTCCTATCCCTTTCCCCCTAAAATGATTTTGCCATCGTCAGTGGCGCAACATAGATTTCGTCGTATAGGGTGGGCTTTTAACAATCAGGAATATAACCATACTGGTCTTCGTGTTTCCCTTCACGACGACCCCAGCGATGTACGATGGATCTAATTCGGTCCACGTCATTCGTCGTAGCCGTCAAGTACAATCAAGCATATTTGCATATTTCCGTATTTGACGTAAAACATCATAAATCGAGCGTTTTTGTTACCTTCTAAAACTAAAACCACTTCCATTTTTATTCGTGTTCAAAATAAATAAATGCAATCTCGTCACTTGTTATGCACAATTTGCAAATCAGTTCTATGAGTAGTGCATGAATTCAATTTAACAATGCCGAGTTTAAAGTCCTAATTGCCATTAGTGCGAGTAATAAACCCCCTTTCACAGGAGAGGTCTGTTGCTTGTTAGGCAATTAACAGCCACTTCAAGTCTTATCCGCAGATCTTATATATGTTCTGCTACACAAAGACATTGAATCACTGCTTCATCAAGCGCTTACTTGTTACTCAATATCTTCATCGACAATCAAACACATCCGCATAAAACGTGTTGTTTCTTTGTTTCTCCCTCCGTCCTATGTAGCAGGAGCTACAGTAGCTACCACTCTTAACAATTTGCTCGCTTCGTGCACGCTGTTGCAACGAAAATGGTCAGATTTGTCGCGTTGTTTCATACATTCGTAAACGCAGTCTTTGAGTGTACTACCCTAATTAGTCACACTCACTGCGTTTAGGGTTTCAGAATCCCACACTGTCAAAAATAACTACAAACGGGCCCGTTTTAAGTATATGTAAGGAACTATAGAGAAGTGGATATTAAGCTATATTTGGACTATGTTCTTCATCAGCATGAGAATATAGTACTGGACTGCCACTCGCCACTCTGTAATATGAACTGTAATCTATAGTTGATGAAGTTGATCGAAGTCGAGGTTGGACGAAAGAAGAAGAAAATGGTCTGTGTAACTTTATCCTGTAGATAATTTTTCCTGATTCCAATACGGAAGATCCTGGCGTCGATTCCCGGTTAGGGCTGTATTTTGTTAGCTATACTGAAAATGCCTTATAGCCTTTTTATGCCTTACAGCCACAGTACCCCAAGGAAAAAGGCACGTTCACATATTATAAATCCCTCACTGAAAAGCAGTTCTTGTAACTAAATGCGCACACAATAATTACAAATTTAATTACATACATATTTATTTAGAGATGGGATTTGACTTATGTTCTCTGAAAAGTTGGATGACAATTTATATTATGTATTATACACCTTGTTCTAACGGGCAATTGGGTAACGGATTTAGCTACGCAGAGTTTTGTTCACAATCCACACGGCCACTAGGCCTCGATCTCGAATGCAGGATTTGTGCTTTTCGGTCAGACGTCCTAATTCGACCACAGGTCTCGGTAATCGAATGTTCTTCTGTCAGTTAGGTAGACGGGCATAACTATGGAGGTAGCATAGCTCTGACAATGTACGCAAATCCCTCCTGATTAGAAGTTAGAACCCTTCTCATTAACGCGTGATTGATGTAGCAGCTTTCAAGTAATCAGCCTATGAGGGAATATGTGTGTTGGAAATGCGGACACATATGAAGCATAAAACATTGGTTTCAAACACAGAAGTCAAATGTACGCAAACAAATACAGAAAACTGACAGTTTTGTAATACCGTTATGAGTATATTACCGTACATCACAATTAAGGGACATATATAGGTTAATATTGATATAATATCATATTATGTTTATGTATTCATGTTTACATGTTCTTCATAAAACAATACCAACTTTTAGGTCATAACGCTAACATGCAACCAGAATAAATAACACGTTTAATAAATCCACATTTAATTTGAGGTGTGAGTTAATTCTTTCATTTGCTCGGTATGAAAACTAACGCTTGCAACGTAAACGTTAGGATTTGGTATATAAAAAATTAAAATTAGTAGATTTGGCTTTAGCAGTTTAGTGAGAAAAGGTGGCCAACAGTTTATTGGATGCACCTGTTGAACGGATATTTGAATTTAAAAAATAAACACTGCATATATTGAACATACGCCAGCAATACGAGTATTATATTGCATCTTTACTCTTACCACGAGGCTTAAACTAGAAAGATTATCATAACCGAAGCAATTACGGACTTGAAAACACTTTAATGTAATGCCGGTAAAGGGCCGACTCACAGAAGTTGGATTAAGCGTCGTGTCCCCGCACAAAGAGCCTCAAACCCAGACTCCGAGGCGATATTATAATCTCATCCATGTGGACACATCGTCACCACAATCGGCTTGTCTCAATCCAAACCGCTTTGGAAACGATAGTTTGCTAAATTCGAGTAAACGATGTTCTTTGCAATGTCGGCAGGGTGATGTATTTTATGGTGACTAAATAAACCAGGGACTGCTACCCGTTGTGGACAGGTTTGTGTCCTATCCTTACGTCCTACTTGTCCTTTTCTATCAAACACCGTGGACAGGTGGACAGGAGAAGAGCAGGACCTAAACGAGCCGGCGAGGCATAGCTTTGCATAGCTTTAGCATAGCATAGCTTTAGCCAACACACATAGCTGTGTGGAGCCAAATCAAAATGACCGTGGACAGTTGAACACAAAGGTGAAGAATATAATCAACAATGAACATAATAAATCACCTGTGATATTTCGTTGAACATTTTTTCCGCAAACATTACAACTCATTTTTTTGTTATCATTTTGTGAGCAGGAGGGGTGCTACGTTCAAACGTTTAATCGCGAAAAATTCAAGAAAATTAACGTTTATTCAAAATTAAACGTTTTCTCCCAGCCCTGCTTCAGTCCCAGATGCATGGGGAGGTAATTAAATAGATGGATATAATTCATGGACCGATCCTGGTGTGGTTATGTTTCTCATGCTCTAGCTGGAAATAGACGCGTGTCCACGCATTCATTACGAGCATTTCTACGAGATCTATCATCATCCCGATGTCTCACGTCTTTCACGACTCACGCGCTCACTCGTCTTGCACTCTACACCGAGTAGAGGTCAGCATAACAGAGGGAATTCCAAGTGTCTGCGTACATGTGTAACTAAGTCTTACACTATAGTGCACACATTTTTATTGTACAAAGATTTTATTTTTATTGTACACTTTTATTTTATTTCTTTGAGCAATACATTTAAATACAATTTTTCTGAAAAGTTTTCAAATAATTCTGATATTTCTCAAATTTTTAATTTAACGTATGCCCCTCCTCAAGATCTAGGCACGCGGGAGCGCGTCGGGCCAAGCCATGTGCGAGCTTCCACTACGCGACTCTTACTGCAAGCACAGTGCTGCAAGCAACGAAGTGCGCTTAACACGATGTTGCCGACGCAAAACAATAATAGATGGAAAGCTCAAATTTTCATTAATCGGTGGGGTGGTTTTACCACGAGACTATCCATTTCAAATTTCATCCCGATCGGATATTGCGTATAGAAGATATTAGGCCGTAAAGATCATTAAAAAATTAAAAAATTCTACTACTACTACTACTACTACTGGCTAGTTCCTTGTCGGTCTGCGGGCCCCAAAACGAATAAAGATGTAAACACCGACGTGCAGGGTTGAACGTTGGTACGGGGTTTTAAACTGAAGTAGCCCTATCTATAGCTTTTCACCTGAACTTTAACACCCACTAACCGCTTCTAGAGCATCTACCCCCACCGAGGTAAGCCCACAAGGATAGGAAATTGGTAGCGCGTATCTTACTGTAAGCGTTGTGTTATTTTAGAAGCCGCCAACTTACGGATGTAAGTGTAATACTTCCTGTAAGAGCTCTTCTATGTTATAGGATACGGCTTATACAATTTGCATTAGCTACGCAATGCTGTGCAAACAAGTCATAGGGTGAATAAAACCATCTTGGCAGAAATTGTGATGCGTTATGGCGGCTAGTAAGGTCATCATTACGGTTAAGTTATACTGAGTTATCATTGACGAACTAGACAGAAGAGAAATGTTCATTGCTTCATTTTTTAAAATTTATGCTTGAATTTACCAGCTACATTCCGTGATAAATTAAAATCATATTATAAGAACCTAAATTCTCATATTATTTACGATTTCCATTTTATTTCGATTTTGTACCACAACTTACTGTTCGTACAACCATAATGAAAACTGTTAATTCTCTATTAAAGAAGTTCTATTGAACGTAGGACGGGTGCGACAACCAAAGATCTTAATAGTAACAGTTTTTGTAAGGTCTTTGCGTTAATGACGAACGTCACGTTTAGCGTTGCGTTTAGCAATCATTGTTTCCCTCGTTTCGATCAAATATGACAGTAATAAAGTAACATAAACATGTTACGTTATATGCGGATGAATACCGCTGCCCGATTTTTTTGTAAAGCTTTGACTTTATAATAATTAATAATTAATAAATAATAACTACGAAAAAACTATAATATTATGTTGTACGAGATTATAAATTCACCATGCTGTATGTATTGCTAGATTAAATAATATGTAAGCGTATTGATTGAATTTCTGGCAGAAATACAGACATCCACTCAAGGAAAGAGGACTTAAAGATTTTGGCGCACCCTGTATGCACACCGCAACGTTGCATTGTGTACGTAACGAGGTCGGGCAACACTGTACAGTGTACGCGGTTACACAAAGGAGTGACTATTTTGATTGTTACGAACTAAATTAAAAACCTTCATCGCAAAAAAATATTTTTCCATGTTTCAGATAACAAAATGTGAAAGGGGTGGAAAAAACGCGGTAAAATTGTAATTTATATTGGGACACTCATCGATCTTCAACGAAGTTTCACGAATGTGTTCAAATCCCGTTAAATCCCAAATAGCCTCCAATGTAGACCCCTAAAACGGGTTTTCTTACCCCTCAAAAATTCTGTTCCTCGAGTGTGTGTGTGTGTTCGGAGTGGAAGGGGGGGGGGGGGAGGGGGGGTCTTATACATGTTGTACTTTTTCTTTTTTAAAGTTTGAGAAAAACCTGATCATTTTTGTGTGTATCTCATAATACGCACAGTCCTAACTTCGTAAAACGTTTTTTAATGCATTACATTTCAAAATCTTCCAAATTGTTTGCTCGGAAGAAAGAGGGCAACATAAAGAAAATATGTAGTTTTAGTCTTGAAAAAGTAATTTTATTTTCGTAAACCCGAATTGAACCCACCGTTTTTCTCCTCCATTGAATGTCATTAGCGAGTCACTCGCACAGAGAGTTGTCGGCGTCGTCCAGACTGTCGCGTAATGACGTCATACGCCCGATAGAACTCCGTTCAAGAGGAAGGCACGGCCATTGGCCATTCGCGTCTCGACTACGACCCAACTCGGGAATATATTGAAATTGGAACTCGAGGAGGAAGAAAAACACAGGTATATTGATCACGAGGACGATAAACTGTTCGGCTTGTTGGTTGTCGCACCGGTTATTAAAGAGAATCTCATCAGCATTGATCCAAAGCCCGAGAGGGAAGAGAGAGGTTCTGGTAAAGTCTACAAGGCTGGCTGCATTGTAGGGGGGTCGGGGGGGGAGGTACCAAATCTCTTTGATCGTTGAGGTTCAACAAACACAAATACACACTGAAGCGTTTGAACCACGGTCGAATATTACGCAAATCTTGCTAGGTACAGGGTATATCTTACTATCTTTGGTAGCAAACAACTCGTTACAACAGCTTTGTCAGTTCCGCCGTAACCGCACAGAATGCGCCACTTGATCGCCATGTATAATGCCTATGTGGCCCGCCGGCGTTTGGCGCTACCTGTCGTGAACCTCTGAAACTCCCAACGTTATAGTTTCAGCTTGTATGTAGCGCGTTGCAAGACCTGCTTAGTATTGTACCGTGGGTTGGATCCAAGAGGTTAAGAATCTACGTGGCTGCCTGAATTTGTGTTGTGAAAGGGGGGGGGGGGGGAGGGAAGGGGGGCGAATAAGTCATCCGCGATGGATTGTGTTATTTTACTATTATAACGGAAACTTGATTTTATAAATAAGCACAATAAAAATTATCCTCTTACGGGAGTGTTCATAGTTTTACGGAATGCATGTTGATGGGGGATAAAGGAGGATTTGTTCACTGTAGTAGTCGGAAAGCGTATGGACGCTGTACAATGAATGTCGTTTATACGGGAGTTCAGTCTGCTTGGTTGACTGTTACGCGGTACAGTCTAATTGATTCCGTTGTTTGACTGTTATTTACGCGAAGCGTGTGTGTGTGTGAAACACTTGCAATAAAGTTCATCTAGCGTTTCGACCGACGCTGTGTTTATGGCGGGTGAGGTTGCTGCGGCCTAGTATCGTAACGGACCCCGACATTTAGAGGGCGAACGTGTAAGCAGTCGTCCATTCCGTTGTAGTGCAGCCAAAGACAGTGGCGTAACACGTGAGGTCGTTTGCACTTTAGGGGGGGTGACGTATCACAGCCGTGCACTGTGACTTCACAAAAGACGTCACTTTTTAGAACGTGCTACGGAGGTCGAGGATTCATTCAGTTCCTAAGTTTTCTTCTTCTTATTAAATGCCCATATTTGGCTATTATGCCATCATGCTGGATCTAGTCAACCAGTAGGGACACGCTTCTTTTTTCACCCTCTTACTCGGCATTGCGTCACGTTCACCTGGCAGCTTTGAACATATAAACAGATGGTAGAATGGAACGTGATTTGTCGTATCAACTGTACTTGACTTGCGAATGAAGTAGGCCTACAAACGTTCACGATATATATACTTTTTCGTTTCGTTTGTGCAATCATTTGTCAAGTTGTATTCGGATCGAGCCGACTGCGTTGTTCCGGGTGGTGTTGTAGTCTCTATGCCAATGTGGTCGCAGCAATCATATTATATTGTTTTTGTTATTATAATTGAATAAATGTTTATCGTAGTCTTGCAGGTATGTTTATCGTAGTCATGCAGATACAACGCGATCGATAGAAAAAAGGACAAAAATTAAATCCCAAATCTACGCGTGTGAGTACATAAACAAAAAACAAAAATAGCCCATACTAACTACAAGAAATAATCACGATTATAACGTTTCAGGAATTCGTAACAGTATTTTCATGATTTGTAAAAAGCAAAGATTTTTTAACTATGTATTCAAAATGTACAAATGTCGAAACCTTTGTTTATGTTTGAACTTAGAATTACAGCCACATAATGTCAGATATTTCAAATTCTTTATGAGAGCAGACATCGCATTCCTCTTAAGGTCAAAAGCGTCATGTGAACTCTCAATTCATCCACATTGCTTGGATTACATTCACAAAATTAATTACAATATGTGGATTATTGTGGTCGCTTAAACGAGTCGGTCTCATGAATCTACAACTTCCCTATTTTCTCTTTCACAATAATAATTAACATAATAATTACACAGCAATCTGCTCGGCCTTAATTCACTATTAAAGCTGCATGCTTACGAAATTTTCTTGAAATCATTTTCATGCGTGAGTTTCAAATAGCAACGAAGCACTCAATAAATTCAAAGTTGTTCTGAATCGGCCTTGTTGATTCTGGCATTTGTCCGCAGGTGTTCGCACTGTCCAACCACTGATTCATATGTTTCCTATTTGAAATATCGATCTTTGATTGGTTATCCCTCACTCGTCGATGGTGTTCGAAGCCTACAGGGTTGGTTTAGTCACTTTAAATTAAAGTCCCCCACTGCAAATCAGTTTAGTTACTGAGTGGGTAAACTCTAAATGTGAATTTATTTATTTTATTTGTTTAATGGGCTCAATTAACTCGCCTTGCATAAATAAAATCGGAAGTCAGTGAGCAAACCACGAGTTAACCAATAGATATTATAATTACACTCTTGTTAAAAAGGCAATG
This sequence comes from Isoperla grammatica, assembly GCA_945910005.1. Lineage (NCBI taxonomy): Eukaryota > Metazoa > Arthropoda > Insecta > Plecoptera > Perlodidae > Isoperla > Isoperla grammatica. The sequence goes on from OX246739.1 coordinate 27,219,124, forward strand.
CAATAGTTCCCTGCAGAACCGGGTTCCCTGAAAGCACACTGGAATATAATATGTATTCAGAGCAAGGTTTTCATGGCAGCCTGAACGCAACTGTCCGCTCAGCGCTGTTATTTCACGTCGATGTCAAGGCGATCAAACCGAATTGCGTCATTTTACTTCGATCATGATCAATTTATAATGACACTTGTCGACAAAGGGTGCCGAAACTATGAATAATGGAACTGAATGAGAGGTGTTATAAGCTGTCGAGCCGGGTAGAAATGCGAATACGGAGTCGGGGGACGAGGATGCTGTTAAAAATGAATGGAGTCACAGAAATAAGTTGTCCGTTGAGAACGCGTTTTCGTGTATTAAGCGAAAAATTCATGTTTCAGGTAATCAAATTGAATTCATTACATTATAAGGAATTCTCCCTGTTTTTTTCACCAAAAAACACGCTGGCAAAGCTATTTTGAAAATTAGTTGCTCGATTACCTTATTTGTAGAAATATGATAATAATTCAATTTTTCATATGAGCACACATAAAATTATGTAATTTAAAAAATAGCAATTGCTGGTTATAGTCGATATTTTGCTAAAAAAAAATAGACACAATTATACGGCACTATAACTGTTTTTGAAAAATTATTTTTATTTTACTTGACGCAATCATTGAATATGTTATTGCAAATAATTCAAAATAATTAAATTTCCCCTCAAGGATACAAATATTTGAAAGTGTATTGTGCAGCGTTCTCAAGATTATTAAAACACATTAATTTGGAGTGGTTTTCACAGTGAAACTACCCTTCAACCTTAACGATGTCCATAATGAGACCCTGTTTAACTACCCCTGCATTTTCTTCCCTCGTTGTACCACGTTCGATCACAATTATTTGTCTCCATGTTTCAGCCATATATTTTACCACAACCATCTCCTTTCCGTTTTAGCACTAGTTTTGATCACCCCTACATCTATTCATCGGTTGACCCTTTGTTGACCACCCCTGTCTCCAAACAGACTCGTGCAAACTGCTGCAACCACAGCTGAGCTAAACAAACTGGGACGTGAAAGAATTCACAAGTGATCAGATAAAAACTCAAGAGAAGAGTTTAAAGAAAAGTTATTCGACTCAAGAAAGTGGTTTTATATCAGAAAAGTCGTTTATTTTTATGAACGAATATTTCCATAGAGAATATTGGGTACGTGTGCGTACTACCTTGCGCCTCGTAAATAACGGAGGAAATGAATTTTCTCTCTTCGTTTGGCAGTGAAAGAAATGTTCCGCTCGCGCAGAAGGTAACACAATTGTTTCTTATGTTCAATAACGTGTTGAGACAAACTGATATCACTCTACGAGTCTACAGCAGTCATTTTACTAAGTTAATTGAAGTAGCGATTCACTTTGATTGTGGCATGGTTCTTGACTAAACAAACCAACTTGTTGGCTAAATATGGGGGAAAGAGTCTATGGAAAATTATTACATAATAATATAGCCACAGACAACAAATTCACTGCGTGGGTAGTGAACTTGTTATCTGTCATGTAACCATATTTTAATTCTGTAATCGGTTACTAACATTCACATGCATCACTTATTTACAACAATTAAATTTTACCAGTGGGCTTAATACACCATTCCATGCCTCCCTGTCATTCTATTTCCATCAACGGTAAATTAAAATTAAAATTAAACGTAACATTTGTATGTATTGGCTGCCCACTATGTGACTTGCGATAAATCAAATCTCTTATAAAGCAGAAACCAAAACTACACGAGGCGGTATCACAAATAGCTCAATCTATCTATACTCAGTATACCACAGTGTTTGATATTACCTGTATTGCTAATAATTCTGGCACCAGAAACAGGTGACAGACAAGTGGAGAACCAAGACAAAACCAGTGTTGGTTCTTAACTTACCCCTCCCAACCCACCCCCGAACGAATGACCCCTTTCGAGGACCCGAAGTAGTATCAACTTACCTGCAACAAAACAAAACAAAACACAGAGAATTAATTAAGGTATTGGACGAGCTGAGCGTTTGTACCACACAAATACACAATTGGGGCGCTTGACAGAACAGTGTTCTAAAGAGTAGTAAGAGTACAGAAGTAATGGGTACGTACGCAGGAGTACGAAACCAACACCCGAATCTAGTAGGGCTCTCACTGCTTCATGCACTTCTAATGCAATTGCATTTAAAAGCCAATACTTCTCCACCGCTGGTTGATGATCGCAAGTTTATTTCATTAAATGATCTGGTTTGAGAGCGTAGTAATATGCATCCATATAAGAGGCGTGCTGACAAGCAAAAGCAGCAATAATTACTTAGTTTATGAAATAATTACTGTCATTATGCAATCAATGCCTCAGCGCTACATCATTTACACACCTCACTTGCTTAGGAAGTGTTTTACTCTGTAAAATAGTTGCATCAATCAATTATGGAAACGCAACAGTGATCATGCTCAATTTGATCAAAATGACACTTTTTGAGAGGCTCAGGTTTTCAAACTATAATGGGCAATCATCTTCATTTATCATATTAATTATTATTTACGTTGATAACGGTACTTTGGTTAATAAATACATTCGTTAATTTCTATTGATGATAAAGCATTGTGTATACCCTCTCCATAATGTGGGTGAACTCAATCCTTTAAGTTAGTATTCTAATAGTTTAATCGTTGAGCCACGCTCAACGGTTTTATCACATACATACACATGGCTTTAATCCAGTAATACCAAAACTGAAACTGCGTTCATTTTAATTAATTATAGCAGCGTGTTTTTTTTAGGTCGTGACATTCACCATTTAAATTTAGAAATGAAAATTTGTAGATGCTTTGTTCATAGCAAGTGAAGGCCCGGTAAGTGGGAGACCTGGGTTCAATTCCGAGCAGGTGAAGTGTTTTTACATTCTGTCGGGTATTATCAACTCGATCATAGTCATCAAATATGTGTATATATATATATATATATATATATATATACTTAAATTCTCTAAATCTTAATCTTGTAAATTAAAATTATACAAGTAATGAAATTATTGCACCTCAGGGTTTAAGCTGTGAGTTTGTGGATTTGTCACATTTTATATATATATGGTAAATTGGCTGCCCCAATGGGTGATTGTGTTTTGCAATCTGAGAAGTGACAGCTCTTCAATATCTATCACACGTTGTCCATGTGTAATAGTCGACCTCGAAGGACTCAGATCCTCCAAGTTAGGACGCAATTGATCACACGCAAGAAAAAACACGTCCCTACTTGTCATCCGTTCGTTATAGAATAGAAGCACTCAGGATATTAAACTTCTCCGAGCGCTGTAAGCGAAAACATGCCCAAATAAATGCACTTTTTGTTTGTTTGGAAATGAAAAATTCAACGTTTCAAATCTAGATACTTTCAAGAAGTGCGTTGATACGTGTTTTAGCATGTTTGTGATTTTCTGCACGTAGCACTGGAGTTGAATCCTGCGTTTCTCAAACTGTAGAGCTTGCATCACTGGTGAGGCACGAAGCAAAATTAATACAAGTGAGGCGCGGACCGATTATAGTTATCTGTTCAGAGGTGTTTACTTGCAGTAAGTGTCTGCGGCAGCAGAGCGTGAGGATTTAAGTTTTTCTGTTTTATCTTTGAAACAACTTTTATAATCGAAATTATAGAAAGATACAAAAAACAGATATAATGAGTGTCTACAGATAACGAAAAGAATATAATAATGCATAATTCGTTACGTTTGTATAGAATGCGATGATACGGTATTATTGTAGTATGGTATTTAATCAAAACGTGATTATATTTTTTATATTAGTTTTTTGAAGGCACTGATAATGTTTGTCGTGTGTATCTTCACACAATTTCGATTTAAAAGTATTTAATTCAATTCAATTCAATTTTATTCAATTACCACATTTTTACAAATCAATATGAATTACAATACATTTGTTTTTTCATTGATCAATACCTACTGACAGAAGTTAGTCTTGTGAGTCAGTAGGTATACTATCAGGTGTGTGGAGTACTGAATAAAATAATATATTTAACTAAGTATTAACTTAAAAACTAGACTATAACTATGAAGTTGTTTTAAAGATAAGAATTGAAAATCTTAAATCCTGACAATCTGCCGCTGCACCTGCGTATAACATTCAAGGATGAGTAGCCCGCCAGACCATACGACGCAATCGCGAACAGATACAACATATACAACATATACAATATTATACATTTATCGTCGGTAGAGTCTATAATTACTTGGGTAAATAAATACTATATTTCATGCGTCGAGATCTTTTTGCGTAAAACAAAAGCAATTTATAAACATTAATGAGGCGTCAACACGAATTAAGGCTCACTGGTCTACTAAATCTATACTGTGCTCTAATTTGATAAAAATATCATTCATACGTAGAGGTCTGAGCTTGGATGTGGTGAAGAATCCTAGTTAATTGCACTATACGTATTTAAACGAATTATATTAATTGGTTACGTAAAACTTGCAATTTCAGTCATTGATCAAAACGATGTACACATTTGAAGATAATGTGATTGTAGCGTGTTCCCTAATTTTATCCTCAATTATGTGTAGAGATGTTGGAAGTTAAATGTAGTAACAACAGGTGGATTTGTTTTCGGTGCTTAAAGTTTTATAGCTCGCTAGTAATGTGTTTGAGCTATCAATACAGGTGGCTCAGGCTCAGCGGATAACGCCATACTCGTATTCAGGAGGTGGCTACCTCGACACCAGTTACCGGCAATCCTGACAGAACAATATCTTCGAGGTTTACCTCAGTCACAATGCGAAAGCTGAGTTTTACTCCCAGCAGCCCTAGGAGATTTCTTCCTATTTAAGTGAACACACTATGGACCTATACTTGGTTCCAATCTAACTAACACCATGTCAATCACTGACCTAAAAGTGAGATGATGGTATTGTGGAGATCATGCATGTCAATCATCCCCATTATATTCAAGAAGGCACTCACCTTCTCAGCCGGTACCGGCAGCTACAAACCGCATGGGCAAATGACTTTACCACTTCGGGCACGGCTAATCCTGCTTAGGAGATGATCTCCTTTTTGTAACTGTGTCCACCCAATCGACACAATATACCACAACCCGACTATATAGGATGCGATAGCATCTAGCTGACTCCGCATCATGGTTCAATGTACATATTATAACTCGGCTTATTGCTGTTTTGTATGTAGATTATATTTGGAATTGCATTCGCAATGTCATGTACGGTTAAAGTATAATAGGCTGAACAAACGACAGGTAAATTTGAGTGATAGGCTGATGTGGATCTGCATACAATTGCTCCAGTTTGGATCTAAACGGAAAGATTGTCTATAGTGCTCTACTTGAAAGCCCATTGGATTATCACATTGAACTTCAACTAAATGAAAGGTGTGTATAATTCTTAGAACTCTTTTCGTTCAATATATAAAAGTTATTTGCCATTTTCTCTAAGCTCACATTTATTCCTTTCTCCAACATTAAATACGGTTATAAAAAATAATCTAACAGCTAGTCTTCATTTCGAAAAAATATGACGAAGTATGGACCAATTGAAAAAAGATACAATTTTTAATCTTATATTAACCGGTTTTTTCTCAGTCCTAGACTCTTACCCGACTAATATGACAATCTAATGAGATTGCATATTAAATTAAACGATAATGGTAATCCTTGATCCTACCTGTGAGGTATCTGTGCTGCTGCTCTAAGCTCTCTGCATCTCTCAACGCAAACCTCTTTGCTTTGTCTCCAAGCTCTTTGTTCTTCCACCCCCCCCCCCCCCCTCCCACTATCAATAATTAGATTGGCTAGACATTCCCTTCTGTCCGGTTTGTCCTTTGATTGCGGCTGACGCTCTAGCAGCTCTGCCTATGTTGATAGCGTTCACTCTAATCGTCAGTTAGCTAAGTTTTAATTGCAATTAACCAGATAGGCGGCGATCGAGAGGAGCAAAGGAAGTTGGAGGAATCGACGTAATAACAACTTGCTCTGTTCTGATTGGCCGGGCGACCCAGTTTGTGAAACGCGCTATCAAAATAACAAGATTTATCGTCGGAATAGAAGCAATAAATTTTATAAAAATTTTATGTTGAAAATAATCTTACGATTCTGCGGAAGCTTTATCTTTTGGTATAGACGATGTTTCAGTTTTTCGGATATTTTCTTCTGAGTTCGAACTCCCAGGTTGCATTATTCATGTGTTTTACTGATAAGGAGACATGAATACTAATAAAGAGATATGGTTACTGATTCTGATTTGAGAATTAAGTTGGAAACAAATATCCAAGTTGGAACTGTCGTATAATATATTTCTTAAAGTTTTGTCGTTCGCTTCGAAGTGAGCTGCGTTTGTGTGTGCGTTGCTAAGGACTAAAGGACTACAGGCGCATGCGCACACATTCGGGGACTCGAACCCATGACCCTAGATGGGGTGTATGCTGAGGATCTGCGCCCCAACCACATGAATAACCGTGGACGGCATTTGTTCACTATTGTGTACCGTTCAAGATGGCGACATTTGTTCACTTTTATGTACAGTTAAATCAAGATGGCGGAATTTGTTCACTATTGTGTACCGTTCAAGATGGCGGAATTTGTTCACTATTGTGTACCGTTCAAGATGGCGGCCTTTGTTCACTATTGTGTACCGCTCAAGATGGCGGAGTGGTACTCTCACTATTTAAATTTTAAACGTTGTTTTAATAATTCGTGAGAAAGCTATACGAAATATCGAAAAAGTGGTACATAATTACTGTAATATAATAGGGAGTATTCACGTGACGTCACATCGGCCATATTGGAGGTCACCTATAGTACTATTTCAAGTTTCATTTAGCTTTCAAAATAAAACGAATAATATTGTTTACGGGGAAATATGACAAATTGAACACGTATGTCCCTCGATTAAGTGTACGAAAATGGATTATTGTATGCTTTTGTAAACGATTAAGAGTAATCTAGACAAAAGAGTTTGTTTATGTTGATTTTAAGTAATAATAGCAAACCAAAGTTAGAGAACAGTTTAATTTGCATCAAACGCCAGCTGAAACATAGTAACAATAAATTACCAATCACATGCTATTGTGGCCTCCAATGTGGCCACCATGCGCAATACGTGAATACACCCTATACACATTTTGAAACCACATCGGATTGTGTAGAGTTGGAAGATATTACTAAACATAAGTGAGGTTACCCCTCCACGCATAAGATATGTAGGTTTTCAGGTTACATGTACTGAAATGTAAACAAACACAGACACCTGCTTGCGTGGGTGGGTGGGTGCGTGCGTGTGCACGTTCAGAATACAAAATGAACTGTTATACATGCAACGTCACAACGAATTCTCTTTTTGTTGGAATGAAATTTTGATTTACCCGTATCACGTATTTATCTCATCCTCGAAATACGTGGGTGACGTATTGATGACGCTGGAGGGGGGAGGGGGAGGGGGAGGGGGCAATAAATTGTCCCACATCTAGAGGATGCTTCTGTTCCAGTTAGTTTTCTGTAAAATTGGTATCGTGTTGCCCACTGAACGACTCTTGTGTTAATGCCATTTTGTGACAGGGTGGGTTTATGTGATTTTTTTTAAAGAACCATACCCAAACTTATATAGATATTAAAACAATCGCGTCATATTAGTATTACGTAGCAGCTAAGTATGTCGCTATAAGCAATCAGATAAACAAATCTTTAATTGGACACACGGCTCAGGGTTGAAACGTAAAATGATAGATTTCTTCATTATGATATCACTGAGCCCTCGATATCCAAGCAAAACAACGTGGATTTGTCGTGATTGTTTCTATACGTTGGCACGTTTGTCGTAGTTGGTATTTGGTGTGGTTTTACGACGTACTCTAAATGTAAATGTAAATGTAAATGTAAATGTAAATGTAAATGTAAATGTAAATGTAAATGTAAATGTAAATGTAAATGTAAATGTAAATGTAAATGTAAATGTAAATGTAAATGTAAATGTAAATGTAAATGTAAATGTAAATGTAAATGTAAATGTAAATGTAAATGTAAATGTAAACGTAAATGTATTGAAGTCACTCTATAGTAGAGACGTAATTCAGCGGTAATTCAGCGGTGGCCGACGGTTAGGATCATAGTTCGTCAAATCAACCAGAATCGTGATAGTGAAACTGTTACTGCAGTGGTGCGCTCAATGTTCGGATAACGCTGATGCTTCACAAGCGACTGAATGAAAGCGACGAAGCCTCAAACTGAGATGTGATCCGTCCTAGAAACAAGTGTAGTCACCGCGTTTTGCATCGTGAAACGCGAAACAAATATCTCTGTCTTACAATACGGACCAAACAACTAGAATATTACTATTTATTATTAAATATTATTTATTTAGTTCGGCTTAACTTTCAACTTAATGTAAATCAATGCTCTGGATGCCATAAAATGTCGGAATAAATCAATCGTCATGTTATAGTCTTTCCGATATATCCTATAACACCGCTTAGAATCGTGATAGCGTAGCGTAGAATCGTGATCGGGGCAAATTCCAATAAACAATGTAACATGGTCGTATAAAATGTTGAGATTCATCTAATGCGTTGGGTTATAGCGCCCACGATGCTGCGGGCTTAAGACGCGCTGATGCTATCTATCTCTGTAATGGTTTTCATGACGTTATTGTTCGCAAGCTGGGTCTGGGACCACATAGAGTTAGGTCATTACTCCAGCCTAGAGAGCGAGAGGGTGTTGGCCGCAGTTATTATTAAGCCTCTATTTGCAACAGAATGCACATTCCACAAACGCAAATCAAATAGATCAGACAACTGACATGTACAACAAAACGAATACCTATAAAATAGCACTTACATATCAGAAACTTACTTTATGTGTGTTTGTGTTTGTGTTTGTGTCTGTGTCTGTGCGTGTCCGTGTGTGTTTGTGTTACATTTTGTAAATATGAGTCAATCATGATATTACCATTTTGATATTATTTTTTAAAGTTACAAAGCTATAAAAGTTAAGATCTATGGTGCTGTTTTTGGAGGACAATTCATTGAATGTAGATTGCGTGCTATGCGTTTTCAGATCTTGGTGTTCTGCATTTATTTATTTTAGAATTCTCAGGATATTCTATACGAAGTAAATTACTGCATGATTTTGTATTTGACAATACGTAACAACTACACTAATGTAGCCTTAGACCGAATAAAGGTAATATAATGTAATGTGATGTATAAACAATACCTCAAATACAACAATACTAACTACAAATACAAACTAAATATATTTTTATTCATACGACATAAAAATATAAGAAAAAACGAACCAACTTGGTCGGTCTGTTCGTTATAGAGAACGAATGATTCGTGGCCGCTACCAACAATCGGTATTTGAATATGGGGCTCGCTGGAAGGTTGGCCAAGAATCACTCGTTTATGACTAAAGCATTGGTAAGGTTGCTTCGGTATAACTATACAACAAGCGGTCTTTACTCTTCATTATATAAATAGCTACAATGTAAATAATAAACATAATTTCAACTTCCATAACGTAATATTCAAGCGATTACCAGTAATAATGCTACATCACCAAGACGATTTGTTAGGAATGTAAGTAAGCATCTCCGCGTTATAACTTCTACAGACAACACAACCGCTACTCATTGAGGTATGATATTAGTTCACCTTTTTATGACCACTAAAAACTATTATGATAATACACGAGCGAAACATCTCTAAAAGCAGATGCTGCAATATTATGAAGATATTGCAAATACAAACTTAATCGGACAAAAAGTTAACTAAGTGCAGCGGGTGTTCGAGGTAAGTGATATAATATCCTCAGTTATTATCTCGCATTCGAAATTAATATATACTCTCGAATAGAAATTAAAGAAATTAATTAAAACAGAAATAAGCTCTAATTAATTGTTCTTTGTAATTTCGTATGCTCTTTGCTTCCAAACGACCGAGTGCTGGGAAAGGTTTTCATATGCACGATAGTAATACTCCGTATATTTGCCTTGACGTCCGCGTAAATTATTCAACTTCAATTGGTTTCTTTCATGGTACGAATGTTTCCAGCCATTGAATGTAGAATGCATTTCTGGGTTGGCGGGCGACAAAAGGACGACAGTGGTGCAAGATGGAGTGAGCTAGTGCAATGCCATTGAATGCAAGGATTGTGTGATGTATGCACTGTGTGATTGTGATACGGAGCTGCATCTCCGGTCAGAGTCAGGGGTGTACCACACGGGGTGGTGCAAGATGGAGTGAGCTAGTGCAATGCCATTGAATGCAAGGATTGTGTGATGTATGCACTGTGTGATTGTGATACGGAGTTGCATCTCCGGTCGGAGTCAGGGGTGTACCACACGGTATGAGGACGGCAAGGGACGACAGTGGTGCAAGATGGAGTGAGCTAGTGCAATGCCATTGAATGCAAGGATTGTGTGATGTATGCACTGTGTGATTGTGATACGGAGTTGCATCTCCGGTTGGAGTCAGGGGTGTACCACACTTGATTCTATCATCGGGGGTGCAAAAAGTGGGACTCCATCGGCAGGGGTGTACAACTTGGATCGTCAGGAGTGTAAAATACGAGAATCTGTTGTCAGGGGTGTGTAACATGTAGAACAGAACAAACGGGAACAAACGGAACATTTTCTATTAAATTTTCAGACATTTCACTTTCATTACCTACTAACAATAAAAGTATAATATGCGTTCAGTCAAATAGAACCTCAACTGATGTAATCACAGAGATCGAAGCCATTCAACGATATAATATAAGGTACAATGATTATTAATCATGAGAAACTAATAGAACATGTAAATTATATTGTAATTAAATAATTTGACATCACACTGTTTTAAATGCTTTCCTTTAAGAAGATGAGTGAATTATTGAACTTCAATACGTACAAATTATTGTTCATTATTTTATATTTCAAAACACTCACTCCCTTATTCACAAGTGAACCGTGCTAAAACATTCCTACATAACTCATAAGCCCAAAACTATGAGGCTAACACTGTTTTCAGCTCGGTATTCACGACATTAACAACACAGTTCGCTGTTATAACATTGACGCTTACCTCCCGTCTACTAAACTGTTTGGTATATTCTCAAGTTGGCTTCCACCCCTCAATAACATGCTTAGTAAGAGGATCCTCCGGTTAATATGTAGTAGGATTATGTGGCTGTATTCGTGTATGACGTAATTATGCCCCTCAGGAGCGCTCGCTACGCATTCTAGCGGCGGGAAATAAATTACCACCGGGTTAACGAGAGCAGTGGTGTTCAGTTCATATTTCGAGCGCTTTATCCACCTCATACAAAACACGACAACATGTTTCTGTTGCTAGGATACCATCTGAATACCTTCGACATTAGGCAAGACAATATTTAGACCAATATATACTAACAACGTTGCCTTGTTTAATAAGATAAGCGCCATTCACGAATGCGTATTTGCTCGTCTATATATCACATATTATCGCTTCTGGCACAAGAACTAACGGCAGACATTGTTTTTTATGGCGAGCGCATTGTAATATTAATAATAATTTTTCATTGGAAACCTGTCCAGGGTTCATGCCCTTCTTCAGGTGACTTACTTGGGTATTGTGAATATTTGGGAAGGAATGTGACTCAATCCCAGTTTCAACACTACAAAGACACTTGAAGAACGAAATAATGCATTACGAACACGCTTTTGCAGAAAACAAACCATTCGATAATATTTTTTATTATTGATTATCGAAATTTTGTTGAATATCGGACGATAATATCGATTATCGTGTTCATGCCTAATTTTCACATAATCGTTTATTATTTATTAGGTTCAGCAAACAATATTGCATAATTGAACGAAATCATAGTTATATATACAGTAGTTTTACACGCAGAGCTAATCTCGTATGTTCTTTTTACCCCTGCATACTTGCTTTGGTCTTTAAGATTTACCGCAGCGTGGACAAAAGATGTGAAACTCTTTTCTAGAGAAGTGGAATTCAAACAAGTACGTCTCGAATACTTGGTTCCTGGAATAGTTTTGGGTCGCAACTTGTTCCAGAATCAGAAACTACAACAATCGAGCTTTAATTTATTATAGTTCAGATATGGGAAAATGAATTGTTCATTCAATAAATTTATGTGCATGTAAATTTTCAACAGACAGTTCTACGTGAGATGACCTACAATTTATTAGCAAAGAATAACGTACCGCATTGATATGTAAAGAGGGTATAGCAATAGCACAAGTTTACTTTTTAATATTTGTGTATCAGAATGCACGTTTTCAACTTTAAAAATAATAAGTTTTGTATAGAGAATATCGATTTCTACACATCAGAAGTATTATCGGATCGCTGCACATTGCAGATATATAACATTTCTATTTGAGCCTCTCAATAAGAACTTCATTCCCTAAAATGTAATACAGAAAAGTAGTGCAATACATTTTGTCGAATGCGCCCAATCCTCTTGCATCGTAACCACATTCGACGACCAGACATGTATACAGAAAACATCCCAACCTATCTTCAAAATAGGTTTAAATAAACACAACCGTGACAAGTTTGATGTTGCTCCCGGAGTTATCTCTACTTGCCATTTGAAATAGAGAACATTGAGTCCAGATAAATACGCGCCTTTCTAGTTCATGCTGACAAGCAGAGACCGTTCTCCCATTTCGTACTGCATGCTTAATAGCGAGAAAAACTCTCGGAGAAATGGTCGTTGTATGTATGTATGGGTTAATCCATGTAGCTGCTTCAGACATTCAAGTCTTTCTATGAACTTAGGAAGTTGGCTAATGGCTAACCCAGTTTCTTAACATCCACATTCTGACTGAGCTGCACTAAAAGTTGTCTCCTTTGAGACACAAACGTTGCGGGGGATAAAAGTGAGAAAGCGCAGACTGTCGCACATGCACACATACATGAACACGCATAACACGCATGCGTACAAACGTACACGCACACGTACACTCGTCATGTATAATTATAAACAAAGATCTGTGTCATAATGTCCTATAGTCTAGATTATTTTATCACATTTGTGCGGTTTACCGCCGTTTTCGATAAATAATAAAAACACTTTTTATTAACACCTTTTCGGGATAGTTCGTGAGTTCCTAGCTGAGTGAATCTAGCAAAGACTCGGGGTATGTTTTATTATCGTATTCTCTCAACATATTGACACTTTTAAATATTATGTGGTTCTAGATGTATAGACAAAAATAAGATTGGTACATGTTATTGGCCCCACTTATTTGTTTATTTAATGATATCCTAGTCAGTGACACTACTGATTTATAAAGGAGGACAATAATTAATAAAAACTATTTAATTTATAATGAAACATTGGAAAAAGTAAAATATCAAAAGATAACACAACAAACGCAGACTACTATAGAAAAGATATTGATTGAAGAAAATATTTAAATAAATAAATATATATGTAGGTATACCTACCAACCTACAGGCCTATATAATATACGCATAAAACAATTATATACGTGGTTCAGTAGTAGCACACGAGAAAATAAATGGGAATAAAAAAGTAAACGTTACAATTCCTAACACCTGCAATCCTGAACTAAAGATTTTTCCGAGGCTTTTCTGATTGATAAGGTAAACCTTAAATTCTAAGATTAAGTACTACACTCTGGCACTCCTTCATACCTACTACACAACTTATCTAACCAGTCTATCTTGAGTATAGCAATAACATAAATGGATGCATAAAAACACACCCGCGTAAGCACAGAATAGGATACACTGACACGTGCACTTTGTTCTAGCTACCCTCAAAGAAACAGACTCGTGTAGAACTGTCACTATTGAATTCCATGATCTCATAATCCTATAAAATATTGCGCCGACCCAAATCTTTCTAGAAAACACTGTGAACGCTTTCTCGGCAGCAACTGATTCCATTATGTATTAGCATACGCCAAGGGTTGTGGGGGGTTGGGGAGGGGGGGGGGGGGAGGGCATCGGGCAAACAATGAGAATAACCGCCCCTAATACTTTTGACATCTGGTGGGAGGACGTTAGATTATTCTCAAGGCAAACAGTTTGAATTTCATTAGTTCTCCAAAATACTTCGTGCTTATCCGTGAAAGAAAAACGAAACAACGAAAGTAACGATAACTTAATCGTAATTCGTTCTTCTTTATAACTTCATTCCCCCGTTTTTAAAGATTAGAAAGAAGCCACATTTTCTGTGGAAACAATTTATTATTTCTTTTTAAACCGGCTAAATATTTTCATTTCACTGACATCCACTTCTTTAACAATTGATGGAAATTTAAATAATCGTGCGAGAAAGATGAGCTTTTCACAGTTGGTTTGATGCGCTGCGCTAGTTTGCATCTTCAATTGTGGCGGGTTGTGTTTAGTGAGGGACTATGATAGGAACTCTCTGTAGTCGGTATTAAAAACTCTTCAATCATCATCAACGCAGCTAAGATGAAAATAACATGACGTAAGATGAGAGGATGGGAATTAGAATAAAATGAACTGTTTGGGAACGTAGACGGGTGGGCGACATGCAAATCGTGCACGGTTACGGATGCCGGAATATACACTTGGCTGTAAACTGAATATAGTTATTCGGCTACGGAAGTCAATGTAGATCGTAACACCAAAAGGAATGAGATGTATCTGCCGTAAAAGTGATTCTTATGACACATAAGGTACTGGTACTACCTAGACCAAGCCTACTTTAGAATTAAAGAATATACTTCATAATGGTTAAATCATGAGAAATATGTCTAGATTACGAACATGTTCTACAAATATTAACGTGTGAAATAAATCCATGTACTGACAAAAATGTTGTTCACATATTTCTTGATCCGTCGCACCAAAACCACGATTCAATCAAATGTATTTTTAAGTGACATTTTTAGTTTTTTTAGTTTTGTTTCAGTTTTGTCTTTATATATTTTATATTATAATTCTGAGTCGATTGGCCACAGATTTGGCCGAAGATAACGGTATTGTTAATGAAGGTTCAACTACGACCTTTCAAGTGTTTATTTACAATCTTAAACTTAACTTAAACGCCGAGAAATAACATTATTTTCCAATAACAGTAAAATACACAAGATTAATTTTATCGGTTGACGAAAAATAGTCAACTTCTGTAGTTACAATTTCTGCCGGTAGAAGGTGTCATGTGCTAGAATAAAGTAGCACTGATATAATCTATATTTTATGCAGAGTATATCGAGATCTGGAAGAGTAATGTTCGTACAAATGAAAGAGTGCATTGCGGTGAGCACGGTTGCGGTTTGGCAGCCCACTCTATTGGCAACGCGACCATTGGTTCCACCGGATAGATATCGCATCTACACGCGATCGCCATCACGAAAATAAGTGGACCCCGGAGGTACTCGTTATTTTGTAACCGAGTAGTCGATTTATTGCTTCCAATACGAAACACACGGCACGTCACTTTGTCCTGCACACATTGATGCACTGCCTTGGCGATGAGACGACCGCAGAGGTACGTCAAGCGCAAAGGCTGTGCACAGTTCCGTAAAGACACGGTGACACAGTCTCAGAATAGACCTTTTTCAGAACTAATCACGGCCCTCTAGATCTTCAATGACAACAATCCACCACAATGAAAAGTGTACCTTAACATAACTATCAAGGACCCTTAAGTCTGTATTACACGGTCAAACTTTTTCATCCAACTGCTTAAATTCAAGGACAAAAGCGCATCAAAAACAGTCAGTATGTAGTCAAATACAATAATAGGAATTATTTATTGATGCGCTTTTGTTCTTGAATTCAAGGAGTTGGATGAAAAAGTTTGACCGTGTAATACAGGCTTTAGATAGAGCAAATCGTGGCTTTCTAGACCAATTCTGAAAATCATCTATAGGCTAGATGCATTCTGTTGACAAAAATATAAACTATTATGAGGAGGAGTCGGACTGTCAACTGTTCATTATTATTGTATTGTTATTAATTTTTCATGTATGGTGCTGAAAGGAGGTTGTATAGCAGCGCTATCTATTTGTTACTTTGAGTAGCAACGCTCGGCCAATTTTCTTCCCGCAGACATGCGCGCGCAGTTTATATACCTATGTGCTGTGGGCCTAGGTAAAGAGTCGATAAAGTAGTACTACTGCAACTTGAGATTGCTTTTTTTAATGGTAAACAACGTATATCCACCGCGTTACCGTACTTGGCTCTTCCCGTCATACGAGGCGACTACAATAGTTGACACCATTTGTAGCAGAGTAGGTTGTAGTTAAAGCAAAAATAATTAATCAAGCAAACGCAATCAGTAAAATGCATGATGGTAAAAGAAAAATGCTAAAAGATAGTGGCCGCAATGATTTCACTATCTGCTGTGTCTTTCGGAAAAAGCAAAAGGCAACGCGAGATTTTTTTTGTATTTTATGTTTGGAAAATTGCGGGAAATTGATGGGTATACTTGCGAGTGTTGAAACGTTTTTAAGAGATTTCCATTTTAATAGATTGCTTTCTTAGTAAAATATCTGAATACTTGAATAATATGAATACCAATGGATGGCGGTTTACATCAACTCATTCAGACAGGTTGTGAAATATTACGTGGCGTAATAAGTGTTGTTCGCGAATATCTTCCAACAACGTGTTCGAGCTTGGTGGGATTTAGGTTACACGTTTGAGGTTGAAGACAATTTAATTGCTCTCTTCAATGCGAAAGTAATGAAATTCTATATTCAGACTAGCCAGACACTTTTTTATACAGCAGTCTTTGATAAATTTAACTTTAATTACGCATAGTCTAACAAGTGGAATAATATCTGGATTGTTTTTATTTGTTGCAAGATATCTAAAGAACAAACCGACGAACACAAACGACAACTATGTTTTATAGCGTGTTTATTGCAACTATAGCATAAAGCCACGTTGACTGTAATAAATGCACGTTTTTACTTATTTATGTGCTGTTGACAAACTAAGCTTGAAACTAGTAAATTGTTATACCGATAATGTTTGCACATTTAATTAGGCACAAGTTTTCAGCTAATTCTAATAATCTAGGTGATTTTATAAGTAATTGTCAATGCTTTATATAAAATGCATTTATAAGCCTGGTAATGAATGAGGAGACATTACATATACAAGCTTCTCATTGTAGGATAGGATACGCTATAATAACAGACAACCTGGCACCTCCACCAATATGACAAAGATTAAATATGATTTCATTTATATGCTCAACAAGAAGATTCACAACTGATGTCACAACTTCTGTAAATATTTGCATAATTCACAACAAATTAAACTTGAAACCTTGAACTCGAGCTTATGTTAGTGTTCCAATTTTCCAAGGCGTTCTTATAGCGATAATGGCAACTTTAATGGAGTTATTTTCTTAACATAATATAAACATTGCTCTAAAATCCGCTTGGTATATATATATATATATACATATGATGTGGGTTTTGGGGTTTTTGGGTCCACAAAACGTGGACTAATACCCAAAAACCCTCTGTATCATCTCAGTTTGTCTACGAAAACTTACGTCTCAACATATATATATGTGGACTAATTAGCTAGTGCATAATTGTTGTAAACTTTTAATTTCAGATTTAACCAAAGTCTTTTGCTTAAATTAAGAGAAATTTCAAACCATTCTTGTTTAAAATACAATATAATATGTATATTTTCAATATATTAATTAAAGTTCTTATAAGTTGAAGTAAATTATTCTCAAAGACAAATCTATATTCAAAACAGTTAACCATGTTTAAATAAAATTTAAACACGTTGCTCAAAACTCTTTCAAATAAGTCTTTTATAGTTTCAAGCTTGTACAATATAGTCGAGCACACATAAACTGTATATTGTTCACGCTTAGTTACTCCAACCGTAATACTCGCTGTAAACTGTTCCCTCTCGTTCTATCCTCTTCTCTTTCACTAAAGTACTTCCATACGGTGTATGTCTTATTTATAACCTGAGAATAAAACTCAATTTTTTTTCATTCGATACAGTGGAATTGGGACGTCGTTTGAAGAAGTTAAGATAAATAATTTTACTTGTCAGTCATTCGTTTGAATGTTGCTCATAGCAATTATGTAAAATGTTTCTTCATATCCGTATATTTGGTGTGTATTCTTGATAAGCGTGGCTATATAATCGCGTCACTGTGATTAACGGATATCAAACGGAACTGTGACTGTTTTATACCCGGCACCTCCACCAACAGAATGATTCCATCGTTATCTATATTAACCTCAAAAGAATGTGATTTTATTACAATTGTATTAATAAATAGTGCTGTACTTATTAATGCGATTTTTTTGACACAAATAATATTAAAATTAAACTAAAACTTCTAATTCATGACTGTTTGTACATCAAACTCTCGTGTTTTTACATGTCTAAAGTGGCGGTGTTTTGGTTGCTAACAGATGTTGTTCTTAGTGTTTTGTTGTAATAAAATAAGTTTTTGAGACGCCTAGACGTGTGTTTTTCTTTCTTTTAAATCAAAGTAATTTTAAGTGAGTAGTAATACTCTGGTCCTCCGGTCTATCTAAATGCAAACCTCCGCGGGACCGAACAATGACATTTATAAATAAAAAATCGTGTTTTTTTATTACTTGGTAGAGGTATGTAAAAACAGGATTTTCATTTTGAATATTTATCACTTACATTAAAAAATAACATATTTAGAAATTTTCAGGATCTATTTCTCCCCCTAAAATACTAGAAGCTTGGACTTTCCCAACACTTTTTATTGCTGGTATGCGTTTTCAAAACCAAAATTATAATGGAATTTATGTTTTTCATTAACATTCAGCTAAATTTTAATTTACTTTACAAACGTATTTTTTTTAAATAGCTCCGAAAAGTGAATATTTAGTGCCTTGTGTCTCTTAGACGTAGCATTTATAGCATACATTCCGAATCACTTGTATAGAATTTTCATTTAATCACCTATCTAAAATTATAAGGGTCTTCTTACACTATTTTGAAAATTGTCTAGATTGGACTCGGTTGTTGTCCAGCAACCGAGGACCAACCGTTCAGTCGTCGAAGCTGCTAAATCCTCACCGTATGTGAGAGAGTTGGTTATTGGACAAGAAAGAAAACCCGCCAGCGTTAATGGAACCTTTAGTTGGGGGAATTCGTTTCTGACACTTGGTGTTCTGATATCCGGAAGAAAAACAAGCCGCTCCGCTCTAACCAACCCCTCTAGCAGATAACTCGGCTTTATTGCTTTCAAGCGTTGTTAGCGGAAGATCGACGACAAATGCAATCAGCGATGGTCTGACGTCACAGATAATTAACCGAGTACAGGTGATTCAGATCTACAACGCGGTAGGATCGAAATTTTACTATTTGACTGATTAAAAGATTTCTTTACAAACTACGTTTACGTGCAAGTTTCGAAGAAAACCCGGTTTTCATTTGGTGTATTAGTCTGATTTATTATTTTTATATTACTTTGGCATTCAATAATGGAGTCTCGGAGATTACTTTAAAATCAAACACATGAAAATAATCGTTAATTAACTAATTTATTTAATTAATGGTAAATTAATTACATATGGGTAGTTGTCCCTCTTTCGATGTATGCATGTATCGTCCCATTTTGTTTCAGGTGTTTATACAGGAACTAGGGAATATTTTAATTTGTGTACCAAAGTTATAATAACTATTGCATTGCTATTTTATTAAGTAACTGTGCTTATTTTGTAATTCGTAGTAACTTACCGACAAAGGTAACTCGAGCTGTGAGAAAGGCAGCTCTAAGGTATAGGCAGGTCACTGGTTCTATATACCAGCCATACACTGGCAATCCTCAGTGAGAGTTTGCCAAGGTTTTCCTCGGTCAAATAGCGAATGCTTGGATTGAGTCCTACATAGCCATCGGAAATTCCCTCACAACTATCTCAACACACGAAACTTAGTATAAAGCTGGTTTTCTTATTGCAAAAACTTTTATTATAATTATGGTGAAATGTTATGCCATCCTCTATTCCTTATAAGCGAATAGGTTCTACAAAAAATAAATACGTGTAATTTAAAATATTGAGTTTCAAAAGTTCATAGTTAAATTAGTTCTCAATATTTTCTCAATGTTTATAATTAGTTGACATATTTTAAAACAACGTCCATGATTCCAGTTATGTTTGTATTTCCATTTACTTCTTCAAGCAACAGAACACATATTTGATTCAAGTAATCAGCTTTCAACATAGTGCTCAGTTTTTCAACCACCTATACATATATATCTGCAGTCCTCGTATACTTTCAAAGAAAATATAATGAGTTTTCTTTGATGAAGAATAACACCCACTTCTATCTTTCCTGCATCTCTGATAAAAAAATGTGTTTGAAATATTGCTTTTGTTAATTACAATCATGTCGTATTCGAGACGCACATCCATTGGTTTTATTGCATTGCTATGATTGCAATTACAGAATTGCATAATAAGAACAGAACTCTTAATTAGAGAACTTTGTCACGTAATCCAACCCAGAACGTATAGTATAACACTGCTACACTGAGTAGACTGCACTATAAGTAATTAAGTAGTTTGTTTTGTTTTTGTTTTTATTGTTATTTATGATTTCATTATTATTAATTGTTTGCATAGCTTAGTTTTATTTAAGGTCCTCCTTTGTAAATCAGTTTTTATAACTGAATAGAATAGACATTAAATAAATAAATATCTAGATTAACAGGTGGTTTGTATTGATATCTTGAGAACGCTTCAAGATATTTACACAACTATTTACAAATTGGATTTGGTTTTATATCACCTAAAAAATGAGTTAAAAAACTTTAAAATATTGTTATTGTTACGATTGTTATTTCTGTAGTTCATTATTAATTACTTATAAACATTATTGAATTTATTACAGTAATAATCGTCGTAATAATTTTAAAAAATATTCAATTCATTTTTTAGCTGATACTCCGGGTATGAATCATGTTTTCAATATCTTAGAGCGTTCTCATGCAAGATATCTATAAAATATCGTTAATTTTGCTAGCATGAATACCGCAAGCTATAGTTAAATATGGAATACCGCCATGCACGTTTGGCGAGCGTTTGAAGCCTCTTTGTCTATAACCGTCGGCAGCTGAGTGCATCATATCGATTCCCCATTACCCAGTCGACAATCCCCAAGTCTCACACTATCGAGACTGAACCGGCGCGTATGATGCCAACGGATGGCTCCAAATTGGACTATTGCCCCTCGTACGCACCGGGTAACGAGGCAGGCGTGTTCGTTGTCGTTGTCACCGCCTATCACGTTATAAATGGAACCACCCCGCCCGCGTTGACATCGGGGTCAGATAATAACAAACTGCGACGGTTGAATATCTGAGACAGAGTGAGAAATAATAAAGCGATATTCGGGTCAAAAAAGTTATCTTTTCGAATCCAATGCCATAATATGTCAACCCTCTGTGAAGAGATTCGTGACCTTCGGACTTGGCCTATCGTGCGGACAGGGTAGCAAAATGAGACATTCTCGATACGAAAAAGAAAAGGATGATCATGCATATATATTATGTAATCATTATATTTAAAAAATATTCAGGATTCTGGAAAAAATGCTGATATAATTAAAATTAAAACTAATAAATTTACAATCCTAACCCGAACATTCTTTGATTAGTAAAACTTTCAAAACTGTGTTGGCATAACAGCTAATAGACGAAACTTTCACTTTTTCATTGAGTTGTGTTCTACTATTTTAAATAAAATCTTGGAAATATTTCAAATCCGTACTTACAAAACATGTTTATATCCAATATAATTTACTCCTGCTATAAAAGGTTTAGATGCATACGTCTGCGAATGGAAGTCTGTTTTGTACACGTGTACGCAGATTGAGATAGTATAGGGTTTCGCGTTGCGATCCTCTCATAGTCATACACACATCCCACGTCAGGTTCTGATGGGTTGTATCCGTGTCTGTTACCTAGTGCACCACCCACTACAATCCCCTTACAGTTCTCACTCACAGTACACTTTCGTAGCACCTCAATCTTGCAAAAAAAAAAACATTTTGTATAAAAGATGCAACTGCCTACTATTTGTCACTCATCTATAATGATATTTATTTATACGTATTGTGTTTTAGACAAATTCCTAAAAGATTTTTTCATCGTGGTATGTTTGTGAATATTGTAATGGTTTCTTACATTGACGCGTTGGTAGATCTCTCAGATGATATAGGCACAATTGAAATGGTGATAGAAGACCGCCAGAATAGAATAGAAGAGAACATAAAATTCTTTCCGGAACAGAAAAACACAGCCGTGTAATATTTCTTCGCGGGTTTAGCACGGCACAATCTTGATATATTCGAAGGTGGTATTACTTTCAGAGATACTTATTCGAGTTATATTTACACAAGTTAGACTCTTGGCTTGTAAACAACCCCACAAATAAGTTCTCTGTGACGTTGACTCCATTTATGGTTATTTTGTTTGATGTTTTGTTTTGCGCTATTGCCTAAAGTAAATGTCAAATACCTTGATATACGTCGTCTTTGGATTTCTTGCGTATACTTTCTTGTTTATCGTTCGCCTCTAACTAATTTGTGACCCGAAGCCAGAGAGACGGTAAACAATTCGACTAATCTAGATATATGTCTATTATTAGAACCACGTTGAGTAAAACATTCTGTCTACATGTGATTATATATAAGTAGAAGCAAATTCCAGTGTGTGTGTATATCTGCACATGGTAAATATTTACACCAACCAACCATAATACCTTCCGCGTTTAATGGCTATCTACTTACGGGTAGCTTGCTTGATGTGGGGTTCAATCCAATCACTCCACCGAAGACATGAGCGGGTGATGTAAAACATTGACATAATAATATAATGTCCCAACACATAATATTTTGATATTTGTGTGGTTTTCATAGTCAAAATTATTCAGATACTTTTATACAAATTCGGTTCGTTTTTTGTGGTTCTCTTAGCAATAAAAAAGCTACTGGCAGTGAACTTCAAGGCGAATTTTTGGGTAGACTTTAACAATTCATCTCTAAATACATTATTATTTATTATACCATCACAAAATCAGACAAAAAAATCGGATTGAGGCAAGACACAGCTGTTGTTTATTTCTTCAGAACTTGTGTTAATTCAAAATCTGTCCACACAATAAACTTATATTCCTATTTTGATAATAGTATTTAGAATGTAAAATTATAAACTGAATTTCAACTTAACCAATTTAGTTAAATCATGTTCAATCAATCAAAATTTTAAATCAATCATTTTATATAGTGTATTGTATTTTGTTGATCAGTAATCCGTGGCATACTACTTGACAAATATTTTGTATTGTTCATCATTCTGCATTTGTGCATCTGAATGATAACAGATGGTATAGTATAAGGAAGGAAAGTAGTTAGAAATATTCACAGATAAATAAAAAAATGTTATTAGTAATATTCGAATTTTATGTAATGTGCGTAATTATAACCTAGAACAAGTTAATATTCTAGTTATTCATTTCATCATATCGATTATTTCAAATGTAAAGTTCGGTTGTAACTTACAGTTTTATATTTATATATTTCCTCGCTTCGTTAGCCACCTTGCCTACTCTGTCTCACTCTCTCACATTCCCTGTCTCACAGCCTCACTTTATTTTGACTATGATGTATATAATAATTAAATAAATATACGCCTTTATTATTATCGTCTCAACTCTAAAAACACTGACTTAATTTTTTTTAATTTTTTTGTATAAGTTTGCTATGTCAATACACACTGTTAACGATTTTGATGTGATTATAAGACTTAATTTGTTTCTTTTTTACCATTGAAAACTAATTGCGAAAATTCTCCGTTCCTTCATCCCTCATTCTCCTCCCAGCCAACACAAACATTTTTTCCTCATGTTTGTGCTCGGAGCGCGCGTAAATGACTAATGGGGGCCAGGCTCGAAGAATGATCGATGGCGGGAGCGACGCCTCGAATCAGCTAAGTGAAGTAAACCTTCCCTCCCACGCTATCCGTTTCTCAGATGCAGCTAATCTCTCAATTTCATTCATCTGCACACGGTTTCAATGGAAGAGCTGTCACGGTGGATGTCTCCTTTAACATAAGTTCGCTCACAGAGAAGGCGTCGCAGTTCGCGATGCAAATTTACAAGCGTTAGCTGATCCGTGATGATGTACGAGAGTATGTACGGTCGTATGGGGGCACGAGCTTAAGGGCCCACGGGCGTAAATTGAGATATTAGTTATGCGATGGGATGCTTCCGTTTTGTGCAATAATCCAAGTCCTAGAGAACATTTTACCCACGTTACTACGTCTACAGTATAGTGACTGATAACTTGAACCGGTAGAGATGGATCAGTGTGTAGCACACCAAGCTCTATTCGGGAGGTATCCGGTTCGATACCCGATACCGGTAATCCTGACTGAAGGTTTTTCCGAGGTTATCCTCAGTCACAAGGCGAATGCTGGGATTGAGTTATACTAACAGCCCTTGGACATTCCTTCCCATATATTCCTAATGCTACTATATCTAGTTAGTCACTTGAAGAGGGACATAATTGTCCCTAGGCTGCATGGTTTCGTACGAAAAATTACTATTATAGTGATTACTACGACATCATGGCTCCAGCTATATTAGTATTGACGCTAAATACACACATATTCGCTGTTTCACTGGGTACATTTTTGTGGTAAAGTTTAAGTTTGTCTTGGAAAATTTTTCGAGGAAACGTTTTGAGAATCTAATAATCTTGCCTCTCCTAAATTAAATTGTCTTCTCTGAATGAATTTTAGTGCTTTCATTGCTTTTAACTCAATTGAGACACATTTTCGCCTACGCACTCGATTCTCGGTTCCTTTTACCTTCAATAAACCTGCAATATAAGAGCTTTGATATGAGGCGCTGTCCCTTGATAAAGGTCCCCATTACATCATTGAAGCGTTGTTGAACTCAAACTACCAAAAATCAGAAGTACTGGAAGTTTCAAGATAAATATTTGCAGTGTTTTGTTCGTATCTTAGAAAAAATCCATTTAAGTTCTAAATTTTGTAATTATTCGGTGTAGACATGTTAAGTAACGAGAATCATCATCGTCACTGAATAATTGGATTTGGAGACAATATAACAAGTTCTAGAGCAATCTTGAAAAAATATGCAGAATTGACCGACTTTTTGACAAAACCTGATAATTTATAATCACTAATTAAGCCCGTTTGATTTAATCCAGTCTTAACACTATTAAATATTTACATAGTATTATGTGTTACACGTTTCAAAGTAAAAATCAATATTTCACAAGTTATCATCATACAATTTTTATTTTTATTTAGGTTTTTGATTTGAGAGAAAATCGTCAAAAATCTTTTGTATCTCCCGGTATATATTATAGTCTCAATTATATTAAAGCCTATTCTTGTGTGTCTTTATCTGTTGAAGCTTTCCATTGTCACGTCGAAAAATATTAAAAACGCTTTTGGATATCGTAGTGATGCTGTCATAGAAATCTAAGATTCCTACAAATAAGTAAACAAGACAATAATACTGAGAGTTTTTTACTCCTTGCAAATACTTCAATAGATCTGGGTCCCAATTCACGAGCGTGTAGGCCTACAAGGCAAATCGCATGCGGAATTACTGTTTTTAATTACTTGTTTTCAATGACGATAACACAGTCACACATAATTATACAACATTTTACCAAAATTGATAACATATATATATATATTTACCAAATTGTCAAAAAAGTGTTGACAGCAATGAAATAAAACCTTTATTCCTCTGTGAGTTGACTCGTAAACGCTCAAGAATCGGGCCCTTGTAATCCCGGCAATTAATTAACCAATTTGAATTACTCATCTTAATCTTAATAATAAGGTTCTGTTCGGTGTAACCGAGTGAATTTAAGCCCAGGTATTTGGAAACTAAAGAGATTAAAGAGGAAAAACTCTGGCTGAATTTAAATTGTTTTTAGCGCTTCTGCGGGTGATAAATCTCAGCGTGCGACTCTTCCAGCTAACGAAGTTTATTTTTAATTTAGTGTTTCCGCAGCCGACAATGAATTAATCAGCACGCTATAACTTCTTACGAAATATTTGCTTAACCTAATATCTGTAGTCTGAAATAAGAAGCAGAGGATACGAGATTGCAAACACATTGACTAATCTTTTGTCACATTTATAGTTATATTATTAACTTCCACGGTAAATATTTAAACATTTCAACGAGTATTTTTTATGAGACAATTTATTGAAGCTAAAGGATTGTGATGTTATCGCATGCGCTTGTAATTAACAACATCAGAAGAAGTGGCAACAATGCGTAATCGCGCACATAGGTCGCGCACAATGGCAACAACGCTTGATTGCGCTCATGTGTCGCACACGATACAGTGTTGCAATATCAGGAAATGACGTCTGGTCCGTTTATTAAAGGAGGAAACGCGGCAACAACGCGTGATCGCAAATATGGGTTGAGCAAAATACAGGGTTGCAACATAAGCAAATGACGCTTAGTGGTGTACATATGGCAAAACTTTGCGGTATTGACACCTCCGGTTGTCCCTCAGACCTAACTTTATTACGTACAGGGGAATTTTGCATCATTGTAATTCACCACTTTGAAAATACATCATGTTAACCTGAGTGTATAAAATCGTATTTCTTGTATTACCCTATGCTTAATTGGTCTGCGCCCGGTGTATTTTCCTCACATGTTTAAACTGTGCTTAGTAAATTGGTCCTGAACGATAAAAAAAAAAAAAAAAATAATAGTTACAAGTTTTGAGATAAATAAACTGTTGAATATGTGACAATCTAAACTAACAATTTATTTTCCTTGACGCTAGAAACACACACAGTGTTATCTTGTCAACGTAAATTTGGCAAACAGTGAGACGAAAAAGCAAACTCTTTAGACTTTCGTCTTATTAAATGAGTTGTGTTATTTGTTTTGCGATGGCAGACAAGACATTTTTAAAGGCAGACATAATGATTAAAATGAATCTTCAAAAAGATCGCAGTAAATTAATACATGGTAATGGTTTAACTCATGAACATCCTTCCTTTTAATTGGTTAAATTGGTTATTTGTTATTTGTGAATTTTTGTACCAATTGCCACAGTTATAACTGAATGATTAATTGTTTGCGATGTTAGATTCTTTAAATAATGGGTTATAGGCTCACTAGAGGTGGCATTTTCGCCAACCGCGGAATCGTGCAAAGCGCTGATAATGAAGGGAATATTAGTTTTCGTGTTCGTACTGTTTCAACTAAGGGCCAACTTGATTCAACTTCGCGAGATAGCGCCACAGTTCCTAAATTTTCACCTGTGGTAGTTCCCATTCTAACAAAGCACAATTGCATCTTTGGTAAAGAATCGGCGCGACTTTAATAAAGTACCGGTGAGGGTTCAACTCTCGCTCTATTTCTGTGAAGCTTAAAGAATACGTCGACCTCCATGCATTACCCCCGATAAAAATTGGTTTAAACTGATTTAAAATTGAAAAAACGTAAACCAAAGTGTCATTCCTTAGAGAATTTAGTCTTTCGCGTGATAGTTTCTTTGTTCCAATAAATATTGTTCCTTCTTTCAAATTAAATTCTTTATTTTTGTTGTGTGTTGCTGCAACACACCTTTCACAATAAAATTAGTTATTTTAGAACGGAAACATTTTTGGAACAGAAAAACATTTATAAGAATTCATTACATTACCTAGGGTATTACATATATTTTGGTTTACTTTCTGAAAATTGTAAAGCATTTTAAAGCACGCTTAACCGAGAGAAATCGGGAGTTACAATACTCAAATTTCAACCACGTGTGTGGTTGAGAATGAAAACTGTCGTCCTACAAAACTTAAGGTTAGGTTCAACCGAGCGTCAACTTGATTCAACTTCGCTAGATAGCGCCACAGTTCCTAAAATATAATCTGAGCGAAGAAGACACCAAGCTGCTTGTGAGTCGATCTCGAGCTACGAAACACCGGAAGTAGTCACGTTAGACGTTACCTTGCTCTGGCGACGCAAGCTTGGGGTGGCGGTGGCTCTTGACATAATCTCCGGCGTGATTACCTGGACTAAATGAGCCAACTTGGCCCTAGTTACACCACAACCTATCACAACACAACAGCCGTGCTAATCTCACCCCATTAGACACCGAGACCCACGTTAGAGAGGCTTTGTTCTGTTAGAGAGAGAGAGTGAGAGAGAGCGAGAGAGAGAGAGAGAGAGAGAGAGAGAGAGAGAAATTGACCATCCGTCGAAAGCCACTCATTGTCATGTCTGTTGAGGGTGTGTGAGTGTGGGGTAATTTCAAGGTGACTGAAAGTAAAGGACGGTGGTCGGAGTACGCACCACTGTGGCTTCAACTTTCGTGTACTCACAAATGTCTGACGTAGCTCACATGAAACGTCAGTGGACACGCATAGCTTCAATGCTTTTTCATCATTTTGACGCGGTTTATGCTAAAAACATAACATTGTATATATGGTGTTTGAGACGTACGTAAAACACCGGCCTCACTGGAAATCGAACCCAGGTCTCCCAGTTGTCGGGCAGGAGAGTGTGTTAGTGCGAGACCTATGTTAGATTCCCAATGGGGTCTGTTTTTAAACTGTCATATTTACCAGCGAAATAACCTCATTAGTGCAGCTTATAAAAATGAAACCGTATCTCACATATTCACAGTGACTCCTCCAAATCCACGATCTCCCAAATTCGTTAAAAGTTCCTTATTTCTTCGGGACAATAAGATCAGATGTATCGGTATTGCAGCGGGGGTGGGGGGTTTTATTGGGGTTCCAATGACATCGATTGGAAGGGGTTCCCGCGCTCCTGTTTGCCACACACTTGACGTGCTGTGATGGCCACTGACCCCGGGGCGATGGGAGGGGGGGGGGGGGGAAGGGGGGGGGCGAACACATCGCGACGCTACACCCCCTCCCCCGCGACGCTCATCACCACTCGAAATACGCAAGATAAGACTCGTACAATCTAATGGTGTCTCCCAAGTATACGCAGCACGTTAAGAACAGACGTCTTCGGCCATTTCCTGTGTCTTCATGATCTCATTTGACTAACGGCCTCGCTGGAATGGTGGTGCTACACTAGAGTCCACGGCCTTGTGGACTGATGTGAAACTATAGTGGAGTCCACGACGTTGTGGACTGATGTGAAACTATAGTGGAGTCCACGGCGTTGTGGACTGATGTGAAACTATAGTGGAGTCCACGGCGTTGTGGACTGATGTGAAACTATAGTGGAGTCCACGGCGTTGTGGACTGATGTGAAACTATAGTAGAGTCCACGACATTGCGGACTGATGTGAAACTATAGTAGAGACCACGGCGTGCGGACTGATGTGAAACTATAGTAGAGACCACGGCGTGCGGACTGATGTGAAACTATAGTAGAGACCACGGCGTTGTGGACTGACGTGCTATAGTGAAGACTATGGCGCTTCTGCATGGGGCTCTTCTCCGTAACGCAAATATACGGTATTATGTCATTAAAAGAAAGAAAGTGGTGAATGATATGTGTCGTTCCGTTGATCTACCTCAAGAAACAGCCTAGACTAAACTCTCCGAATAACAATTACGTTGTATAATTTTATCATCGGGCGTTGTGAGTGCTGCAACGGTCTAATATATATCGAGAACATCACAACTTCTACTTGAAAAGTCAGCAAAATGACGCAAATGACAAAGATTGCGGTCGTCTGTATTCCTTTGATATCGTATCCTGTGTTTGCGTTTCGCGAACCATTATGGCTTGATTTTAATGAAAGACAATATGGTTGTCGCTTTATTTTACTCTCTTTATCCCCCACCCTTGTCTCTCACTCATAAACAGCGTGGACGATCACTTGAAATGTGATATCCCATCGCTCTGCAATTATTAATATGGGGGAGACTTCAAAGATCCATTCTTTGGGAGTTTAGGAAACGCTAATGCATCAAAGAATGACTTCTGTATTCTGTAACTTACGCATTATTGATAGACGCATGAGTAGAAAGTAGAGATGTATAAGTTACACTGTACTGTGTGTATATGTTGTATATTACGGATAGTTTGGTCATACTACAGTGAAACTTCTTTATAAAAAACTCTCAGAGACCAGAATATGATTTTGTCATAAAGAACTATTATGTTGCTTTACTGATTGCAATCATGCCATCACAGGAGGCAGATGAATATTGTGGAAAATAACATATTTTAATCATTATGGTTGTTATTGGTAATATAAAATAATTACAAAACATTTCTAACCACCCGCTAACGATAAAAATATTTGAAACGTTGTCAATTCAGTTTTTTCAGTTCATACGAAACTACAATTCGGGCATTCTCAAAATATTTACTAAAAACACGTTAATTTCTCGCAGTTTTTATAGTAAGACTACCCATTCCCCTTAAGTTTTTACTGTCGGTACGGTTATTTCGTAAGCATGATACTATAGTTATTTTACGTTGAGGAAACATTAGTATAAAGCTGCGTACAGACGGCGGATAATGGACTGCAAGCGGACCGCGGATGGACCGCAGTCCGACTGATCCGTTGGAAATCCGATGAAAATCCGTCGTGTGTACAGACGCTGGCGGACCACAGACGGACCCAAGGCGATCCGCACGGATCTCTGCCAAGACAGTGTTTACCTTCGGTCCAGCTGCGGTCCAGCGAGCGCGCATGTGCAGAATGACACTCCCTCAACCCCTTTCACTACAATCCGCATAGTTTGCACATTCAACATATTTCGTTTGCATTTTTGCCAATAGTTTTTAAATGTCTCAATTAGGGAGAATGTGGACGGAGCCCCAGTTTGTGACCGAGTTCATAGAGTTATTCAAATAAAGTAAAAAAAAAAAAAAGGCCGCATGGTGTTAGTAGACTTTTGTAAGGTTAAAGATCGAGAGGCAAACATAGAAGTAATTGAAGTAAAGTAAAGTAAATCCTTTGCAAATAATGGCGTTACATTTTCCAGTAGGTAATCGAAACTTGATCAGACGGACTGCGGTCCATCCGCGGTCCGCCTGCAGTCCATTATCCGCTGTCTGTACGCAGCTTAAGGTAGAACGTATGGGAATAGAGAAGTGTAGTGACCACGGTCTATATAATATACCGTGCTTACATCGTTCCTGGTGTGAGGGCAGAGAAAGACGTCATGCGTCGTTTTACGTCTTCATTTTTATCGCCCGTCTCTTCTATAGCCTCGCTGCATAAACATGAGGTCGAGACCCGGCATAATGATCATGTTTATAAGCGCGGGCGTCCGAACCTGCGATAAGACTCTGACGTCACACCACCATCTGTACTCATCCAACACGGATGGGTCACGCACGTTAAAGAAGAAAAAAACTTAAAAATAGATCAGAGGAAATATATTCGCACTATTTGAGTGAGTGGGTTGCGTGAGACGAGTGCGTTGAACCTTGTGCGTCGTGCGTCGCCCGATGGAGCCAGGTCAGGTTGTTTATCTGGCTGGAGAAGTGTTGAATGAGAGGCCGTGATGAGACAAGACGAACAATTCTGCAGGCGAGAATTATTTTAGTAAATGATGATAACGTCTCGATGGAAGTGGATTACTCGTTGAAGAGTGAAATTGTCTAGCATTATCTGGGAAACCAAGACATTTACTAGAGAAATGCGTTACGTAATGTCGTAGCATATATTATATTGTTCAGTTTCTTACATTTTTCCAGCTATACAGCGAACTTCAAACAATTTTTTTCTTCTCACCGGCCCTCAAAGTTATATGTAATAATTACCCCCCCCCCCCCCCACCCCCACCCTCCCACCCCGTACACACGAATAAAACGAGTGTATTCATAATGTGTAGGTTTTAATAACTTTATTTCTGTTATGGGAACAGAACATGCTAAAAAATTGTAGTTTATACAAAGTCATAAATATTAAATTAATATCGACCTATGTCTATATTTTGAAGTTAATTGATTTCAAACATAATATATTAGAGCTTGTTCATTTTAAAATAATATCAAATAAAGTGATGTCAAAGGTTCGTTCCTGTCCTGTTGATTTTATTGTACATAGTATAAGAACTTGCAAAACGTGTGAAAGTGGGTGTAAATAATTACACCAATGTTTAAATTTTCTATGTTCCAACCTAGACAAGATAACAATATGTATTTTACATCCCGTTCATGTTTGGAGTATCTTAATACATAATATATTGAATTATATATATTTGTTTTCGAACAACAAAATTATACCCGAAAGTGACGCCACAAATGAGATCGCTTAGGCAGTCGTCCAACGTTTGACTTTGCTTGAGTAAAAAGTTTTCGGCAAAGGAGTGAAAACAAGGAAGAATTGTTACAAGACTCATTCGGCCGAATGTTTATTACTAATTCTTGTTCTTGAAAACTTTCTGTGCGGAAGAAACTCCATTTCGACATCAGCTGTACCCCAAGAATTTGTTTTAACTTTGGACTTGAATTCAAAAGTTATGCTTTCAGTATCACCGAGTTCAGGTAGGTATTATACCAAGAGGATGGAGAGTCAAAAGAAATAATTATGCAGGGTTTAAAAATAGACTTAATGTCATTATCACATCAAAAGTTTCGATGTTTCACACACATGAAATTCTAGACCAAGAGAATGAAACTTGATACATTATTTCTCGCACAGTAGAACTCAAAAAGTTGATCAAATTATACTGTTGACGAACTTTTCTTTTTGTAGTTCAGTATTTGATCAATCAAATCAATCAATTAAAGTCAATGTTTGAGATGTCTTCTCTAGATGATACGTGCAAACTATATCAGAATATAAATGTAGTGACTGTATTGGGGATGGTTATTATTTACTAAAACGGAGAAGATTCTTATTCATTTGAATGTTTTTATATAATCCATGTTTCCACCACGGGTTTTATTGCTTTATGATAGTGAAACTGCAAATCTGTTAAGGAATATTTCAATATAATTGTTTTGTTCGTCGGTAAGAGTGTTGAATTTGTGAAGAATGTTAGGGCATATTTTGTATGTTTTAAATAGTTTATATTATAATGTTGAAAACTCACATTTCTCCATCGTTTCCGCTTATAAAAAAAAAAAAACTATTTTTTACCAAAACAGCTGTCGGCTTGGTTTATATGTTGGTCAAATAATTCTTTCAAAACATTCTCTTCTGTTGGTTGTTTATTTAAAAGTATGCTTATAGCTTACACAACAGAAGAAACTTATGTTTCAATAGTTATTGTAGCTCAATATTGTGCCAATCCCAAGATTTGTACACGATTGTGTGCTATGGAGTACTTGAATAGTGTTTATAAAAGATACGATCTTGAAATAAACTAAAAAGTGGATTCTAAATTGTCTCGGATATTTATTTAATATCTACTCCTTCCAAATAGAAAGAAATACGCCAAGAAAGTCACTATTTCTAAAAGGAATTTTATTGTGTTTTTCTATTCAATTCTGACAACAAAATTATGTTAAAGTGCTGTTGAAACTTCTAAACCAAATCATCTGCTATCGATCTTCCCCTCAAGACGACCCCCCCCCCCCCCCCCCCCTCCCTTCCCATTTCCTACGAATGAGTGCAACTGTGTGTGGAAGCTTGCATACTATTATGAACCTGGTAGTTATATCGTGTAACTCCAAACGAATATGGTGCACAATTACAACTTCATTATTTTTATAACGTTATTCCATTATTAATACATGTTGGTTTATTCATGGAATGTTTGTTGATGATCGCTTCGAGTCAAATATTTATTTACCCCAGTCGTAAAACAAATTCACATTCAAGTTTTTTCTGATTTGTACACTAGCTTTAAGAAAAGAATGAAACATGCATTTTTAATATTTCAATTCAACAACATGATACATAATTTATATCGACATTACGTAACATGTAAGAGAATATGATGTATTTGTTTCAAGATTAATTTCATGAATACCTAAATATCGACTACGCATCACATGCGCCTAAACGTTCCCATTCAAAGAAAAATAATCAACACGATCTCACGAACGACCCACTTAAAAAATGTCTCGCTCATCTGATGCTGAATATCAGACCTCAAACGTGCAAAGCATAGATAAAATAATGTTTTGTGGAAGTATTTACTATGTGAGTTTTCGGAGTATGCTAATTGACACCAAGTATGTTTTTCGTCGCCAACGTATATTGACATAAGAAGAAAACAAAACCATGACCATTATTGAGGTTCACAGCAGCACGAAGTCATCAAGCAATTCAATAAAGGGCTGAAGCCACGCTATTTACATAGCTGATAATAAAACCCAAACATGTGATACCATTATGTTGTGACGAGCTACCTGTATCACCGTTTGAAATTGATTTGATTCCAGTAATAGCAAGACATAGTAAACCATGCACAAAACAACAAGAAAATAAACAACCGGATTTATTGTTCTAAAATCTGAATACTAAATTGAGTTCTTCCTCCAATAATAAGGAATGAAAGCGGTGCACACAGCAGACAGTCCACCAGGAATGTTTGCCCGTAATTCCTTGGCTTTGTGATCGCAGTTTCGCACTCATTTGGCGTAGAAACATGGCGGCCAACCGCATCCCTGTCTGGCCCACAGCCTCCCTCCTGGCGGTGCTTTACGATCGTAAAATCATGCCCATAACAAAGTAGCAAGGCGGTAATAAAAAGTCGCGCCCTTAACATCTAGGTTCTGTGGCAATTTGTAGCCGAAATCCAAGCCTTTATTGCAACCCATGACATAACTTTCATTGAGCAGTATTTTTGAAAGATAAAAATATCTTCTTGAATACCTTAGACTGCAGAGGCATGGAATAGTAATGCGCGAACTTGGCATATGACCACTCTCCATTACTAGACAATGAAATAGACATAACATTCATTACTTTAGAGGCGATAAAAATTACTCAAAAATAGAATATAATCGAAACATCAAAATAGTTAGAGCAAATGCGCGTTTAGCAAATAGATAGTCGTATACGTACTTATGTAACGACTTACAGTGATGATGTTCATCAATAATAATTATTTAATTTCAATATAAGTCCCTTAGTACTGATATTATTAAATTTTTCACATTCTGTTAAGTTATTCTCATCAGTAGGAATAAGAATTTGTAAAATGTTGCATGATAGTGCATAATAAATGTAGAAAAGTAGATAACAACATACCGCATACATGCCCCCCCCCCCCCCCCCCCCCAGTAAAGTCAACTAGGCATATCAAGCAATGCTGTCGTCATTGGTGTGGAATTCTCGTAAGAGACGGTCGCTCCAAGCGGTCTTCATCACGGGATGGCCCGCTGCCTGTACCTGCTAGTTGTTCTCCTGTTGCGTGAAGTGGACCAGCCGTGCAACAACGCCTACCAACAGACGCGTTGATAGCATTCCGAGAGAGAACGAGATGCAACTAGATTTAAGTTGATTATTTGTCGCATACGTTATTACATAATCTATGACGACACCACCTCGCTAGTTACATCGAGCACACTATAGCAACGCGGACAACGGCTAATGGGCGCAACGCGATGGACACAGCAATAACTCAGCCTGGTTGGTGTATTGTTTTGTTTCCTTTGGCCATTGCTGTACTGCAGTGCCTGGACGCTCAGACATGCTCTGGTGATAATGGGCTTTAATAGTGTTGAGTTTATTAGCTTTCAGAGCTGTTAATATAGGGCGATACGTTCTCAAGTAAGAACAAAATAGATGTAATAATGTGATGTTTATAGCTACTCGATCAACAGATCGGTATTAAATATATTGCGTTTTATGACATACTAATTACTGCATAACACAATTTAAAAATACTTGAAAATTCTAAGAACTTTTTTTATGGAAAAATAAATACATGCTACGAAGTGTTTATAATTAATGTTTGATTTTTCATGACATCACTTAATATAAAACTTTCAAATGTTACTTTTACTGACCTGTAAATATTTGCAATCTTCTAGAGCCTCCTTTTTTTATACCTCGAAAACAGAAGTTGAACAAATTAAACCAAGATTTTCATCGTACCTCTTATTTATACGGCCAAAATTCCTATCAATATTGCAAACACGCCCGCGCGAAGACTAGGTAGGCCTTAAGAGTTGGAGGGGGTGGGTGAGGGGGGGGGCGGTTCTTTCTATGCGTAGTTTTCTGATTCGCATATTACATTTTTTTAAATCCATTCCCTTGCATAAGAAAACTATTCACCTCTGGTATGTTATGCACGATAAACAACGCGTGTATACTACGAAAGCCAGAAAGCCAAGCCAGTGGACCCCGTCTCGACCTACCACCCCCCACACCCTTGGGGTATAGTAGGCTGTATAGTAGGGCTGTATAGTGGTCTCGTGTGGTATAACGCCTGATAACTTGTAGGCCTTGTGGCCAGGAACGATTTCTGTTTGGGGATTGTTGTATTAATTAGTACCATTTTTATAAATGAATATTTTGTATGAAATTGATTAAGCGCCATTCAATTAAATTTAATAGATTAACATATATTTAGCAAAAATTGTATATTCTCTCACGGTTACACTATCATGTTTAGACGTTAGTCAAAATTAAATTGATAAATAAAGTTCTTTATAGAACCCAGGTCCAACTTCACCAAAGTTCATAATCTCCGATTAAATTATTTCGGATTGGTTTCCATGGTTTCAACCACAGATAACTAATTAACTTGCGTTAATTATTTATCTGTGGTTTCAACAAACATGACATTCAAAATGCATGAACAGTCGCCATATTTGTTTGCAATAAATCTCCGATTAACGACTAATCTCGATACTAAAAGTTTGGCGCCACAGATTTTTGATTGTGTGACATGAGATAAATGCCTTTGTCTAAATTCAAAGAAAGTTCGTACAATCAAAAATCTTTGAGTTGTAAACATACATTATTTACTTGTTGTATTGATAGAGTTGATTTTATAGACAATTGCAATAACAAAATATAATTTCTATTGTGAAATCGCCACATGTTCAATTAAATTATAAATTACTTCTTTCATAATATATATAGAACGAAAACATTTTAACGGTAAAACCAATCCAACGTTTATTTTCATAAAATAATTGTCAACGTTTCGACGACCGTAGAGTCGTCCTTTTCAAGACATGCAAAAACAAATTAAAAAAATTGACAATTATGAAAAAACGTTGGATTGGTTTTACCGTTAATATGTTTTCGTACTATACATTTTGCAACCAACAAAATCTAAGAAGTCATACATATATATAATCTACAGACGGGAAAACCTCGGATTATAAACAATGATTTCGGCAAAGTACAATACTTTCATGTGCTTTCATCGTGCTACGCCTGCCGGTCTGTGAATGCAACCATCTCTACACAGATGTAAGCTTAGTTGCAGCAGCGGCCGCGCTCGATCTCTGTGCTGTGCTGTGAGCGCTCGAGGACTGAGGAAGACCGTTTTCTATTTAATTATTAGCGAGGAGGTTATTTAGTTTATTGCTATCTCAAGTTTCAAGAGTTCGCTTCCAACTTCTTCCAACATCGTTCAATTCGTTTATTATCTTGCCACACAAACAAACAAGAACATTCTGGTGAAAGAAGGCACAGCTTACATTCCATGAGGAGCTGTCCTTCATTTTCGTTATCGGTAGGCTGGACTTCATGTACATAATTATACATTCACTAAAGTAAATCGTTAAATTTATATTTAGTTATAATGAACCAGATTTTCTTTCTTTTTTATGAAATGAAATGTCATCGTAAGGGCTGGTCCACACAGATTTTTAAGACATACGATTTAAGGTTTAACGCGTAGTCGTAAAGTTGGATCATAGGAAACACGTACTGGCGTTCACACAAAGTTTTAGTTTTAAGACGTTGTTTTCAATGTTGTTTTTAAAACAACGTCTTAAAACCTTATGCATTATGTCTTAAAAATCTGTGTGGACCAGCCTTAAGGTAAACTACACCGTTTATGAATGAATTTCATGTTGTCACGTCTTCGTCGTCATCGTTAATAACTAATGGGTATCTAATCTGGATCCAGCTTTATGGAGATAGTATGAGGTGACAGCAATCGACACGTGCTGCTCCCACGGGGGTACGAACCCAGATCACCCGGCTCTACGTGCTAAACAAATAATCATAGTCTCAAATCTGGGGTCGTAGAGGTGAATCAATATCGACTGTATTTTATACACAGGCGCGTAAGAAGAGGGGGGGGGGGGCAAGGGGGGAGATTCCCCCACTTTTTTCTGCGACCACCCACACATCATCGTTTGAGGCACCCAGTCACGTCACACATCCTTACATACACAATAACTGAAAACGACGACCGCGACTCTATTCAAAATAATGTATAACGTTTTATTGGTGTGAAAATAAAATGCGTTGAAAATTAAAAAATGTAAAAACACCCGTCAATCTCTCATTGGCCCTCGCAAACCTGGCCCTCGTGGCGTACACGCGCGAGCGATTTGACCTTTGTGGGGTGAACGACGGCGGGGGAGTCTGAGGGGGGATGGGGCACCGCCATTGGACCTCCGTCCTCCTCTCAATTCTACGTCTGAATGAACGAGTACGGTATAAACTAGGCAATGTGTTACAAACACACAGAAAAAAACATAAAACTTTCTTGATAACATAACCCTAGCGGTTAGACAAGTTTTATTTTTTCTTTTAAAATTGCTTAGCAAATGTTTTTTTCCGTCTGAATGAGCCAAGTTTGTTTTTGATAACACGATGAATCAGGAGGGGCAAACTTCTTCAAGACTTCTGGCAACGCTTAATCGGCCACCTCGATCGAGGGTTGGATCCACAACCCCTTGGCTTGAGAGATTGTTCCTCTTCGCTCATCGTCTTCGGGTGGTTTTGCTCATGTGCAGATTTCAGTGGCCCTTGTAAACCAATTGAGCTCATGAGTTTCATGGGGTTATGTCTTTATGAGACTAAACCCATAAATAGTTTGCGATATCTCTCCCCCCCTCCCCCCCCCCCTCCTGAAGGCAGCCTCACACTCCCGCGACGGAGGGGCGTAGGGGTGGGAATTGTGGGGAAGTTGGGGGGAGGGAGGGGGGGCGCAGAGTTTTCATTCATTGGCCACGGCTGGAAAATATGGCATTTAGCAAAAAAGATGAATGCCTTTTACGACTAGAACAGGGCGAAAAGATTTTGCGAAAAAAAAAACAAGAGAGCAATCAGCATCGTGGCGGTATAGCCGGGCCGATACTGCAGCTCTCTCTTTCATTGGCCGGCCTTGTTATTCTCAACGGCGAGTTTTAGATGTTTCGAATTCAAGAGGCTTGCGTTATTTCTTCCACTGGTTGGCTTCATTCTGCGTGGGCCAAGCAATCAAATACCGCCATCATTCTTCTGGTCTGTACAAACAAACCCTAATAAACTACACATTTTAATTAACTATCTAAATGGTTTTAATAAAACCCTAAGCAATTGTATTACAACTCTCACAGAGCAGAGGAATGGTTGACTTGAATCTGGACAACTGGTATTTGGTATCATGACAGCGTGAAAGAGTCAAGTTGAAAATAAACACGTTTAACATTTTGAATGACACGGAAATTGTTTTTAAATGCGTGTTCGTCGCTGTTAATTTGTTGTAACTGCTTTGTAGTTTAAACATAGAGATAGAAATAAGACCTATAATTGGAAAAAAAACATTGAAAATACTTTTAAATGTTCATCATTAAAAAATAAAAATAAAATACAATTAGTAGAAAATAACAAAAACATTGCTTTAACCGTATCCTCTCAAAATATATTCCTCTTTAAAGATTATTATGAGTACATGTTTAACATTGTCAACCCGATCAGAAAGATTGTATGCCTCCTTTCGTGGGCTTCCTGTATCCAGATTTTAGTTGGTTTATAAGTACATTTTATATTTTGTCAAATTATGCTAATAAATATTATTTTGTGTAGTTTATGTTGTGGAGGATGCATTTTATTTCTAAAAAGAAAAAATGATGATAATTTTAAATAAAAAGTGTTGGAAACATCCATGTTTCTATAACGCATCAATCCCTCGATTTGCCTTATGTCGAATCGGGTCTTAAACACGGCAGTTGTTCTCTTTAGCGTGTTTGTTTGCCCCACTTAGCTTGACAAGCATGAGTTTGTTAGATCTCTAAAATGATTCAACATAACAACTTTGGAATGATGCAGGGCTAGATATTGACAATATTTGCATATAATCCCAGAAACAAAGGACTGAACATGTGTTACGCTTGGATCAAATTAGGAAATATGAGATATTATTGAAGGTGCCTAATTTTGTTTTAACAGAACAAATTTGGATCCGCTTGGAAAAATCTGTAGATTATGGTAATATCTAGCTATCCCAAAATGTTATACTGAATTTTATTTTAAAGATGCAACAAATAACCGTAATTCCTTAAGCTTTGCAAGTTATTTTGTATCGACCATGTGTTTAACATGTATGCGGATGTAACATCTCAGGAAGTTTGTCCTAGGTTCACCATGTTTTTTAGATTCACACATGGCTTTAGAAAGCGCGCCATAATATTCCTACTTTTTGTCTGGGACTGTACCTAATCATAGCTGACAGTTTAAAGCACGTGCACTTATGTGATGGGAAGAAACACGGGATAGAGTAGATCTCATAAATAAAGACTGGCAAGAAAATCTCTTTCGGGTTTCAAATCAGGATGTAACAAGACTTGGAAATCCAGGTGCTACTTCCGAAGACACGATTTTCATATATTTTCACTATTTTTCTTCTTCCTTTACAAAGATAGTTACTTTTAACTGGTTAGTTTTTGACATGCTCTATTTATTTAGTTTGCTGGTATCTATAAGGATCTTCTCAGTCTTACGCGAAGAATGTAGTACTATTTTCTCAGCATAACTTGCTGAGGTAAAGTTTTGAGCTTGGTAATTTTAAAATATGTTTCACTTTGTGTTAGTTTTCATGTCTGTCCATCAGCACTGAAGAACATTCGCAGCCCATTCAGCACAGCACAAAATGCTACTTTTTGTAGATCACTGTCAGAATGTAAGGCGGTCGTAAGTGAACGCGCATTTTATTGTCAATTCACCAAACTGTATTTTGCGTCTTGGACGCTCGTAAATCATTGGTCGGGTAACAAGTAATGACTTTATTTTGGTAAAAACTTTTTCAAGTATCTTATTCCTGGACAACACTAAGTTTAATAAAAAGGAAATGTTTTGTTGGAGCTGAAATGTCTGTGGACAGAGTCGAAGGATATTTCCAGCATGTCATTTAGACGTCTAGCACCATTCTAG
This sequence comes from Isoperla grammatica, assembly GCA_945910005.1. Taxonomy (NCBI): domain Eukaryota; kingdom Metazoa; phylum Arthropoda; class Insecta; order Plecoptera; family Perlodidae; genus Isoperla; species Isoperla grammatica. The sequence goes on from OX246739.1 coordinate 27,260,353, forward strand.
TTTTACAGCGTAAGGATACTCTGAGGAAAGCCCACACAAATGGCCATCTCAAAGTTCGGACCAGTGAAAAACTTTCCTCAAGAAATTTGATCGAATCAAAATGTATGGTGCAGAATGAGGAAATATGCGAAGTTCGATTTAATTTTGAAGTTTTTTTGGGGTGAGTGTCCACCTTCGGGATGTCAGGGTTTGACAGTCAAACAGTCAGGATATTGTGACGGTTACGATTTGAAATTATCATGACTTGAAAGTGTAAGAACTTGATATTGTCAAAAGTTGCCAGAGTTTTTGCAAGTTTCTAAGCTTTGCGTTTCGTGTTCTGCTTGACTGAGCAAAACTGTCACACTAATCCTATTTCCATATTTCTTCCAAAACATCCGTGGTCTTACTGGTTTGATCTCTTCTCAGTAAGCTGCCGATATTTTCAATTCGACACAAGTTGGACATATTCGAGATCTTAGGAACGAGTGGATCGGTCATACGTCAGTCGTTTACGTCGCAGAGTTAATACTGAAATAACTGAAGACATCAACACAAAAGTGACTGATGAAGTACCCTATACACGTTTTATTTGAGGAACCGATACATTTTGAAAAAGTTTTGACATTTGTGTTAAGAATCCCATTTGAATAACAGGGATACAAATTGAGAATATTTTCTAGTTCATTTTCGTTTGTTGGTCATCTTCACTGCTTATCACGATTTAATTTAATCGTGATTTACGTATTGTATTATGATTCCGGGTCAAATAATGTCAAAAAAGAAATTTTGTTACGGTAATTCTTGCTATTTCAATAATAAATAAAATATTATACATAATCCAAAATTTAGATGAAGTGCAAATTATGAGTAAAGTGAAAGATAAGAAAATTTTTAATTTATTATTTATTCCCATTCATAATGAATGAGGGCTGGCCAAAAGTACACAGCTCCGAACACAGACGGTAACTACGCAACCCGTACTAAAATTATCTAAACATTTCATAGTGAAAGGGGGAAAGATTATAAAAAATATTTAAACACTAACAATAATATCAATGAAATCTAGTAATAATTACATAACAATGTACCAAAACAAAATCAAAGGAGGTATTATGAAATATATTGAGAAAAATATGTTTAAAAAAATGAGCAAAAAAGATCCGAGTAAAAAAAATTTTAAATGAAAAAGAACACAGGTTTATCGAAAATAAAAACGTGTAAAACCAAATTTCCCCAGCAATAGAAGCGATTGCATTGAATAACGATAGCCTATCCAGCGAGGTATCCCGGGGACCTCGTGAGCCGGTATCTCACGGCCAGGACCAGGACCGGGACTATTCTGAAGGAGCGACGCCGCAGTTCACATCTTTTATCTCCAGACGTTGAAATTTACAGCCAGACATAAAAACTAGCGTCGCCAACGGCTGACTCGCGCGGACTGTTCTCTGCTCAATTATCTATTATCTATTTTATAGTCGGCGAGATGTATGACCAAGAACGCCTACGCGAAGACTTGTATTTCACAGCGGAAAATTATTTTAGACACTTTATAAGAATTTGAAAAAAGCCACAAAGCGTGAGTATAGACCATTCCAAAAATGATACAGAAACACAGTGTTTGCTATGTCACACGTGACAATGTCAGAACAAGTCTGGGCCTGCATTCACAAAGATGCCTAACTCTAGCTAGATAAATCAAGACAAATCATCTCTGGGTATTACTTACACATTCATTGTTGATATTTTACTATATTTTATTTTTATGACATTGTAGAACGACATATGCGAGATTTATACCACTAAGATTTGCCTAAACTAGGACTTCCTAGCACTTAGGCACTTTTGAGAATCTGGGCCCAGGATTCCGAAAATAGATTTACGATTGTGGCGCTGCCACTTACTGACCTTCCGGAAACAAAGTTTATTCGACCAATCTAATGCGAATCTATCGCTATCGTAGCAACGAGGTATGACGTAATTTGTTTGTCCGCATATATGGGCTCCCAATAAAAAAACTTAAAAAATTTCAAAAAAGAAATCTGCTCCTACTTCTTACCTGAGACTTGTGCCATTCGAAATAAAATATAGGAAGCCTTCCATAGTTAAAATTATATTCCAGAAGAAGATACAATAAATTTGTCGGAATTTGGTTTTGTCTGTATTTTTCATTTAATCTAACCCTAGGCTTAATTCCTACTTGATATGATTCATGGAACAAATTAGATAACAAAACGCGTGTGGTGCGAGTTAAGACCGCTGCCGACGCACGTCATGTGTTTGACATGAAACTGTACGTGGCACAATTATTATTACATTATTCCCGACGTTGAAATGGAATGATTGCGTTCACAACGTCCAGCAAAGCAAAAAGTGACGACATTCCGCCAGTTCAAACATGGCACACACGTTCTGTTCCTTTTCTACAACTGCCAGTACATACAGTGTTATGATTTAATAAAATTAACGTACTTTTTTAAACAGCAAGAATAATAAGAGTCAAATATTTGAAAACTATTTAAATTATAATGTATAATTTATCAAATAGAAAATTACACAATTGAAATTGATTGCTCAATTTAAACGTTTTTACTCGGTCGAGATTGCAGTCGGGACGTAACCGGAAACTGCATGCGGTACTAATAGTTCCGGTACAGTTCGTTTGAAAAATGTTCTAATTTCCCCTCCACCCCTCGCATTACAATTACGCTGCAGCGTGAATCGTGCTGCCATCTGTATGCGACAAGGCATTCATTAGAAGAAATATAGCACAACGGGTTAGGGATGAGCGGAGTTAGTAATCGCAGTACAATATTTACAGAAGATTGCACTTGCCCGTAGATATAATATAAGTTCATGTATTGCATTAATGAACTCTTGTCAATTCGACACCGTAGATCTCACGAACACCTCCTTGCGGAAGAAACTGTAACTAGAGGAGTAGGCTATGTTTGTAAACATGCCAACCTTTTTATGTTTTCTACTATCAGTGGAAGATTCCTCCTTCCACGTGGCCCTGCTCGCCCTTCCTGAACTCCCCATGAGGACATTCGCGATGTATAATGGACCGATTCGGAAGACGTTATATATCCTAAGCTGTCAAGTACGTCGTTAAACACCAAGTAATCATCAATTAACGAACATATTAACTGTGCATTTATCAACTAGGCTAGGTCTAGGCTACATTGTTAGTACCAGTGCTGCCATCTACATTGATTTCCGTTGCTGAATAACACTCGTTATGCAACAGTAGCGACGCAAACACACGAACCGTTGTTCAATCCAATGCGAAGCGTTATTGATGGTAATGTGTGCCAGGGTTTAACGACGCGTCCACGACAAAATTATCTTTACATGTCGTTGGAGATATACAAGACAATAAAACATCACTTTTAATTCCGTGCATTGCTATTTTACTCGAATCAGTGCATGGCACGGGACAGTGTTAATTTACGACCCGAACGTTCGTGGTCAAGATTAGAAGCAATGTAACGAATAGTGTTGAATGGTATCCGGGTCAGTTTTTGTTCGGACAGTCACAGATATCGTGATTTTATTGAATATTGAAATAAATCTCTCACGCGCCGTTTTAAGAAGTGATGGTTATGTTGATGACGACGATATTTGGGCTTAACCTATCATATTTTGCCAACGATTCTATAATCAGAAATAAATATGTCTATGATTCTAATCAACACGATGTGTGGATGGTTGATCCGTGACAAATGAATTAATGTAACAATTCCATTTGACATTAATTTTGCCAAATCTGGGAGTTAAATCTGGAAACACCTAATGCCTAATCGATTAACGGCCACTGTCATTTTTGTTTTCAAGAAGTCTTTCCTTATCTATACAATATTCTATAAGCAATATAATGGTATCCTTATCCTCCAACCAAAATGATAGTTGCAGCTCAAAGTTAATTTGTGTTTACGCTAGGCATCATATTGATCTTAGTGTTGGCTTTGTTCATAAGATGAGCACACTATACGTTTACGAACTATTGTCAGGTTTATGGGCCATATTGTTACATCGAAGACATTTGCTCCGACCAATAAAATATTTATAGTCCTTGGATTCAACAACTTCTTAGTTACAATTTAAGAATTAATTTTGAAGCACATCCTTGAGCGTAAACGTCTATGACACAAAAATACACATTATTACTCTTCTAACGGATTGATATAGACACTGAAAATACTCGAAAACGCCACTATCTGAAATCTCCGACTATAGTCAATCTTATTTCATGTATACATTTTCTTGTCCGCAAATAAATAAAATGCTGAACACGTTTACTGTGGGAAAACAGTTTATTGGCGTTCTACAACCAATTTCGAGCAGTAAAATGCAAATGAATGAATGAATTCACTCCGTTAGGTCACAGATGTATGCAAATGAGCTTACAATCGATTTATTGTACTTTTATCATAATCGAATATGGATGGGATTTAATTCGGACGCACCAGTGATTACGAAACTTTGTAATTACATATTTTTTCCCATAATCAGCATTTATTAAATATTCCCATATCTTGGCAAACAAATTTGAGCATTTACTGTTGTACCTATATATTTTACTGTATATATTATTTAATACATGCATAATTTAATTTCTTGTGTCCCTGATGGGTAGACAATAAATACAAATTTATTTTTTGTTTATATAAGGTCATATGACGCACTAAGACGCGAAATTAAAATAACGTACGCATATCCTGAACCAAAGTGTGAATTAAAGTTGTATTACATGATGGTGAGACTGCGCTCAGCTTCAACCTCCCTGCAATGGATACAATCCAGTAACTACGTTGCTTCCTGTCTGTATTGAACAATCATCTGTTGCATCGTTGCTGTATACAATATACAACAGGACGGATACCTGACCTGCCTCAACATGATAAACATGACACGAACCTACTTTACAGAGAACAAACTAAAACCATTCACGACCTATTCCAACTGTGACACAATTACCTCTCTTAGAGATATAAATAACCTAATGTACATTGCTTGCATTGCACGAGATAACGGTTACGGCGATCAAATCCCGGGTCTGTATTTACAAGCACGTCCGTACGTCTCTTTGACTAGGAATAAAGTGTTATTGCCGAGAACTGAGACCAATTACAGTTGGATGCAGCGGGATCTTGGAAATACAGTATCAACATGGGTTCGGATGTTCTATCTTTATTGAGATGCACGTTCACGATTAAGTGCAATGGACTGGAAATAGTTTGTATATCTATCTACTACGTTGTGGATCCGTTTGCTTCAACATTAATTATGTGAAATTAGCTGTTTCGTCTTCCGTTCTAAATTACTATAAATTACTTAACCTTTTAGAAACGATGTTACAGTATAGAATTTGTAGTAATCTTATAATGGAACGGTCTAGTTTCCTAATGGCAATATCGGAAACGTAATCTAGTCAGCTGAACGTTTTGAAAGTGCAAAAATAATTTTTTTTTAAGAAGATGTATAGGATAGCCTATATATTGTTTTGTGAAGAATAACCTCAGATTTTCTAGCCCACCAGATCTCTTAAAAATTAAACATTTTTATGTAACACTTACATGATTGTACTAATTATTGACAAGAAAATGAAAGTTTCAAGGACATATATTATTATTGTGGATTTACTTTATGGTGTTCTTACTGTCTCCTAGCTTTATAATCGTTATAAACATATAGCGCTGGTAAAAACATGACTGTTAATTAATTTAACGTCTTAAAACGCTAAATACTTGTCACTCTTATTTGGTTCTTAAAAACAAACGGATTCTTAGCTAAGCGTCACTCGTGCATGTTTAATGTATAGCATATATATAGAGTATTACTACATAAGGGGCGGGGGGGGGGGGGGGGGCATTGAGGGTCATTGGGGAGTTGTGTGAGGGCAAGTAGGTATGTGATGTGTAACGCGCGTTGTCATTTATTTCTTATTTTACGACATATTCAACTGCTAGGTCATATGATGTTAGCCCATTCGTGTATCAAACGACAGGCAGAGCTGGTCTGTGCCCATTCTATCCCGGGGACAAATGGGTACCGGTGTGTATGCAGATCGCAAACAGCGCCCGCGTGAATCTAAATAAACGTGAAATAAATGTGTGGAACAAAGATGTTTAAAAATACGCATAAGACTCCCTCTTTGCGGGCACCGGTCACCACGTTAGAAACCCAGCTCAACAGACAAAGGTGGAAGAAGACTGCATGCAAGCCCGCGGCGACAAACGAATTATTCTGCACGCCACACAAATAACCTAATCCAATGAGCTCAAAGAGTACGATCAGTAATTTTGTTTACGATGCGAATTCCGAACCTGAAGATTATAACACTTCTTTGTAATCAGCGCCGTATTCTTGTGGGTGGGTTTACGGCTCCGTTTGATACGGTTTGCATGCATGAATAACATCTTAGCGGTTGGAAAACGAGCGATTCAGACGCGTCTAAAACTGTGTTTTTATATCTATTTATTTTGACTGTAAAAATGAAATAGCCCAATAAAATTAGGGAGGCTGTTGTAAGCACAACACGCGATATCTTTGCTAGAGCGAATCTGTTTCAGATGCTTGTCTAGACATCACCGCTTGAACGCTTCAGTTCGTACAGGCAGGTTATACCATTTTGCACATGTTAACATATAATGAAGCTCTAACTATCATTAAAGATGATTCTATTTATTTCACACGGAAGCGAAATAGAAATAAAGGTAATCATAGACTTGTCATAATCGGACGTACAACCAACAACTAAACTAATTAACGACAACGTAGAATCTGAAGGAATTCATTGCAATAATATTATAGGAAACCCCGTCCAGGGACAATTCATACACAGTTCAGATGACTAACTCGGTATTGTGGTATTTGGAATAGTTATGAAGAAATATCTGAGGGCTGTTAGTATGACCAGCATTCGGGGGGGAAATCTTCAGTCAGGATTGCCGGTAGCGTGTTTCGAACCGGTGACCTCCTGAATTTGAGCCCCGGTGCTACGCACTGAGCCATCTCTTTTGGTAAGAATTCATTGTATTACACTTTTAAAACTCCCTGTCTTCGGTGGACCTGCAAAGATCCGCTCAAAATCATACGTGGGAAGAACAATAAAGCATTATTTTAGTAGAAGCCAATTCTAATTTCTGACGTATTGGTATTCTGGGGGCGGTGGTTTGGTCCCCCCCCCCCCCCCCCCCTCCGGCGGTCCCCATCAATATACCCTATATGTATATCTGTAGGCGAAGAGCACGTCATAAGCAATTAAACAACTTGACCTGGAACACTCCTCATTTATGTAAAAGTAATTTGAACACACAATTTAATTAAATTAGAGCTCATAACTCGCTTTAAGAAGTGGGCTATACATAGTTTTGAACCCACATGTAGCAGGTGTATCACAAAACTAACGAACAGCCCAGAGTACCGATAGAAATGGCTCAGCGATAGCACACGTACGATAGGCTCTTATTCGCGAGGTCACCGGTTCGATACCCGATGTACCGGCAGTCCTGACTGAAGGGGTTTTCCGAAGCTTTTCTCAGTCACGAGGCGAATTCTGGGATTGAGTCATACCAACAGTCCTCGGACATTCCTTTTCAACTATTCCTAATACCACAATACCTAGTTAGTCACCATCAAGACAGACATGAATGATGGTCCCTGGGCAGGTTTCCTACGAACATTTTTAAGAACGAAAAGTAGCTTCATTTAAAAGCCGCACAACATTTTCATTTTTTAAATTATATCTCAAGAATGCTACTCGAAAGAGAATATCTGAGTCAAGAGCGAACTGTGATTTGGTAGCCTTACACTTATAAAGACTGAATAGATTCTTAAATCCATAATTAGTAACACAAATTAAATACAGATGACAATCACACATGGTCATAATGTTAAATAGATTTCCCATTCTATTACCACACCACAGTTCGCTGTTGACTCAGATTTTCGATTTTGATGTACATTGTCGAAATAAATTAAAAAATGAAACTCGTGTGCGGTATTTAACGTGAGGCTACCCTTTGAGTACAGTTCAAATATATGCACGTAGATACACTTCGCACATTGCAGTGTGATTTAGCACGATGCTCCGGCTTGCATGCATCAGCTGTGTAGGCCTGCAATTGATTTCACTCCTATAATTACAACTTGTAATGTAACACAATCAATACTGCCGTTATGGCTGCGGTACACGGACGTTACTTATCACATAGACGCAACAAGGTTCATCGAGATGACTATTAACATTTATCTATTGTTTGTTGACAAAAAAAAACTGGTGTGAAATGAAGTAAGATCTAGATACATGCAGTCATTTTACGGTTTACCCTCAAACTTGCATTGGAACACGTAGGGAAAATAAAGAAAATATTTGGAAACAATCACACCAAATATGGTCCTCTAAGGACCAGTTTCAGCAACTTCGTAAAAACTCTTTGAAGACTCTCTACGAACAAACGCAAATTTTTAATGTTATGTTTGTAGAAACATGGTTACCAAACCCAACTTATAACTCATTCTAAAAGAAGTTAGTGAATTGAGACCCTAGTGTGTAACGTTTGTCGTATGCTAGTGTTGATCCCATCACCGTACAGATAAAATAAAACAAATCATTATATACCTCCAAATGTGTTTTTCAGATGGTACACTTCAAAATAATCCGTTAAAATACAAGCACACAAATCAGGCATACAAACTGTACTTCGTTACATGTATATGTTACTGGACACTGCAGTCGATATTGGTTCAGTAGACAGAGATCTATTGCTCAGTTTGTCTCATTAACTTTAGCGTGTGTAACAATACTCTAAATAAATGGCACCACTGTCGATCCCCACTTCGTTTGAAATGAACCAAATGAGATCTAGCTTGATGGCGAGGCATTCATGCAACATTGCATCCCCAGTGCATGTGCGACCGTCTCTATTGGTTTATTCTACTTCCCGCTTGAAGTAGAACGACCGTGTATTGGTTACAGACGGATGGAGAAGAAATACAAAATAAAACAGTGTTATTCCGTCTGATTGTAAGTTCAGTTCCATAAAGATGAGATCGAATATCGCACACGCTCCTAATAATGTGTTGAGGAAAAAAGATAATGTACAGGATATATTTGCTAGACAGGCTGTGAAGTTCCCCCCCCCCCCCCCCCCACGCTCTAAATAATCTTAAATACTAATGACAGAGAGGAGTAAGGAAAGGGAGGGAGGAAAGAGACACTATACAATTTTTACATCATTACATTTCTATGATGTTGCACTACAAAACAAACAAAACAATAATATTGTTTCATGCCCAAGGACTGCTACCTTATCGTGATGGGCAGGTTCACGTGCTTTGGTAACCCCGATAGTTATGCCGGCGGAAGAGTATGCTTCTGGTAGGGTCACCCTCGGGGTGGAGAAGCCAGTCGAAAAGTACTCCACGTCCTTCCCTTTTCTTTTCCTCCCCTTTACGTTCTACTTGTCCCGTTTCCTCCAAACACCCCCCGAGGTCATATGATCATAGTTGTCGAGCACATCGTTAAACAACAAATAATCAAAACGAAGCAAAATTCAATTTGAAAGAGACCTCAAAGTTCTTCCAAGACACCGCTTGTTTTGTAAACAGCGCCTCCCGTCGAGTGCGCCGGCGCAGAAGGGCAATTCCCCTCAGGGCGTCGCACAGTCGGACTCTACGAACAAGTCTAGACTTACACGTGAACTGAGATAATACACGTTACGCAATAAATTATCAATCAGAGTTATCAAGTATCTCGACACGCGTTTGCTCGGACATAAATCTCGAACTCGAAGTCGAAGCTACTGCGCTCGAAGAGGTCGGACGATTTATTGGTCGGTCGGTGGTTAGAACGAGTGCGGTGATTCAAAACTAATGCCTTTCTCCTTTTTCTTAGTTGTTGTTGAAACGTTTAATTTTAATAAGATGAAACTAAGTTTGTATTTTGGCTGAAATTTTAACTTTTTGTTGTGACAACAACAACAAAACTTAAGATTCCCTGGTGCTACAAAGTAAAGATGTGATAATCTACCATTTATTACAATCACGCTATTCGAGACGATGAGGGGTGATAGCAGACAGATGAAGATAAAGGACAGTTACAAAACACATGCTTTAAGCGGGATTCGAACCCACGTCCCGACGTCGTACGTCGATCACGTCGTTAAGGAACTGCGTCCCAACCGCATCAACCACCGAGTACGGTTTTCATCTCAAACTCAAAAAATATGGAACATGTATCTTGTAGATTCTGGACAAAGAGAGTACAAATAAAAGCAGACATGCAGCTATCAGCCATACTGAATACGAGAGTGGTGAGATGAAACAGGTTACCGCTAGCACTCTTGAGGTTCATGGCATGAGCGCTGGCGCAGTACTCTAGGGCCGAGCTTATATTGTTATCATGAGAATGGGAAATATTGCAATGCTACCCATAATACGGAGAAAACTTGAAGTTTCAGATCATGCAAGGTACCTCAAGCACTGAAAATAAACTAACAAACAGAACGAAGCTTGTCTACAGATTCTAAGTAACCAGTGGCCGGAACGTAGCCCGGAACGTCGTTCCAGTACGTCTGTATGAGTCGGAACGCTTTTTTGCTAGAAATTCTAGTATTTAAATTCTACACATTATGAAATAAAATGAATATTTTATATTTCTAGGGAACTATTCGTTTGTGTCAAAGTAATTTCCCTAGTAGCTCGTAAATGCATCAACATCCGGTGAAAAACTAATATTCTAGATTCTAGTGCGTTCCGGTATTTATTTTGTTTAGCACTGTAAAGACCCATAATGCATACAAAGTTTAGCAAACTCGATGGTGGGTATTCTTAAAACATTATCTGCCTTGTGAACATATCGGCGTGCCTCAACTCAACATGGCTGTCTCATCACAGATTATGGTTGTCAGTTTGTTTAGTTGGAGACGTTGTTATTTAAAAAAATCAATCGGAATAATTATGGAAATATGCTTTGTTTTAACTTTAAGTTCAGTTTGACTTTTACATGTACGTAACATTGAAGTTAATACCACTTATTTAGAAAAAAAAATCGTATGACTCTGTATCCACTGTTAAACATAAATTAGCAATATCTATAAAATATAGCATATACATATATAAATAGCAATATCAAGAAAAACAGCTGACGACTAACTAATCCATTGTCACCTGAATCAGACCAAATGTGTAAATTGTGTTATAAACCTGTTGAAGAGAGCTAATCAGCTCTAGAAATATTGCTATTTTGACTTATATGCCAAGTAGCAGTGAATATCCCTCCAATTTCTTATATGTTCACCTATTCTACAAAGTTTTCTATTGTTAAACACTTAGTTTCAGTTCGGACTTGAAGCCTTTCAATGGTTGTGGATAAACGCAGCTGTCTAGCAGCGCATACAGATTACAAGTCGCTCTTTTAGAACATTGGAGAAAAAACTGCAATGCTTTGAGTTTGACTCTTGTTCTGTCTTTCCCTCTGATGCATTATTTACAATTATTTATGGTAGCGGCAGTTTCAAAGCAAGCAATCAATCTAGGACTGAGGCCAGTTTGTACGTATCAAAGCTGCGACGTTGGTGACTTTGATTTGAATTACCTACGATCTCCCAATGAGCCATGTTCAAATTACACTTACACGAAAACATTCAGGGTATTTATATGTAAATGGTAATTATTTGCAGACGTTTACGTTTACGCAAGTGGTTCATGGCGTATTAATTTAAACGCACGGTTAGGAAATTCTATTTACAACTTATATGATAAAAGTTGTGATAGTCTCAAATTTATACTTGATTTACAGGCTGCTATTCAAAAATAATCTTCATTGGCTTCACGTTCAAACCAATTTAAGATAACATTAACAGGTATACCTAAAAATGTAGTCGGTATGTCCTAGGGGTGTTAACTATATGACTCTTTCCCAGCATTAGCTTTTTATGACTAATGAAAACCTCTGAAAATCACCCTTCAGTTAGTAGTATCGGTAGGGGTAATCGAAACAGCGACCTTCCGAAGAGCCCCGTGTGGCAGCACTGACCATAAAACTCACTTCAAAAGTATTTAGTAGTGTAGTATAGTAATGTCATTTACTGCACAACTGTGTCAAGTCCATCAATGAACGCCGTCCGTATACGGGGTTTGCTGTTAAATTTCCATTTGTTTCATTTTATTTGCTACCTGGTTGCAATTTAACATCATGTTTCCAAACTGATTGATTATAGTATTTCATTGGACCACAGCTGCATTTGCTCATAAAATATACACAAAAGGGCATAGTCGGTCACCTGTCCCGTAGTATTTAGTATATGACGTTGTGGCTTTAGCTATACAGCTTCGGTTTAATCTATGATCAGTCACAAAGTGCACTTTGTTAATGTTAGTTTTGTATTGAACGTATTGAATTCTTTTATGTTTTGCTGTGGATTTAAACTCGAATGCATTAATGTACATGCTGACGATTGAATAGCGCACGGTGGTCAATTAAATCAGTCACCGAGAGAAGATTAAATACAACCATAGAACATAATCGAATTGAGAATACATCTCGCTCGTCCAACGTTTATATGGCGAGGATAATGTCATTAAAAATTCTGATTTAACATGTCAACTGAGCTTAGTGGCAATGACTGGGTAACTAACAATATTAAACCAGGTATTTTAATGATATCGAAAAAATGAATCATACTCGGGATGAAAATCTGTATAAACTAAATAATGAATTGTAAACTTTGAAATATTGAAATTGTTACTATTGTTATCTCTGTAATTAATTCAATAATGTATAATAATTACATAAATTACAATCGTAAAGATTAAAATATTTTAAAGATTTATTGTTTAGCTGATACAAAACTAAATCGTCTGTAAGATCACTTTGTCAACGAGGGGACAATCCACTGAAAATGCTATGTCAGTGAGTATGTACACTACAATAGTGCAATTCGAGGACATGTTTCTATACCTTATAAAACCAAATAAAAAAAATTAAAAACATTAATTTTTATTTTTTTTATATATTTTTTTTCAGTATATTCCCAAAAAATATACATTTTCTAAAATTCTATCTTCTTTCTTGTTTTTATTGGAATTGATTTATTTTTATTTTTATTGTATGCAGAACAACCTCCTTAACAATAACTAGGGAGCACATTTTTCAATTTAGCTCTAATTATTTGTTTTTAATTTTTTAAAGTTGGTACTATGTGCATTTCATGTTTTTTTGAAACAATGTAATGTCAAATAATTATTTTCTTGAAAATGAATTGCTAAATTGAAAATGTGCTCTCAAGTTATTGTTAACAGTCTATCTCTGAACTTACACAAAAATAATCAGCTTATTCTGATGAGCCAATAAAAAGGAGATACATTTTCCAATATCAAATGTGCATGAAAAAAGTTACCGAGATACAGCAATTTGAAAGTTTTAGGTATTTATTTAGCCAATTTTAGTTGATTCTACTTTTAGAAATGGTAGTACCCACTGTCTCATCACTCGGCTACTCTGTTGTGTCCAAATCAAATGCACCAGCACTGTATGTGGTGCCTTCTCTTGATTTCTTCAGTGATTCAGCCCGTAACGCTGCCAGTCTTACTTTTCTTCGAATCTTCCCATACTTCGCACTCGCTTTCCGGGCACATTGGCGAAGACGTCGCATTTCCTTACGTTTGGAGTACTGGACCGAAAGTCTGCATGGTGACAAACCCTTGCTGTTTAGGTTGTCTAGGTGAGATTTGACATACCCATTGTTGTACTGGCAGACGGCATCCATTACCGCACTTTCGATGCGATGACGAGACGCGAACACGGATTTTGGACATTTCGCCCAAATTCTTGAATGAATGCTTTCATTTGCATTCTGCGTTCTCCCCTTGCATCGCTCAAGAAGATTGTCATTTGCCATTCGTTGGTAGACTGGAATCAGGGCTTTGACAACTGTCGCCGACAGTGGAGTGTGCACGTTGGTCTTGTGTGAACCCGGATTCTCAATTAGCTACACCGCAAGTATCACAAACTAAACTGAGTTTATTTGCAAACCCATGGTTCTCACTAACATTGAACTCAAGGGTGCAAGACCCACAGAAGGAACACGGGTACTTGTCTATTAGTTGTGACAAACAGTTCAAATCAGCCAAAACATAATGAGGAGGCTGTTCAGTGCACTGGTCATCACTAGGCCTAGGCCTTGTTGGAAGATTGCAATTTGCTGAATGTTCTATCGATGACTTACGGAGATTTATTTTCTCTGGTGCTGGTATGTTTTCCTCCAAAACATTCACTTGGTCTAGGCCTAAGTCTAGGCCTAAAACATCTGCATTGCCAGGCATAGGCCTACCTTGCAAATCCACCTCTTGCGGTTCGTTTCTCTTCAAAACATTTGCTATACTTGCAGCAGCACATTTTCTCCTTTTAGGCATGGTTTTTGCTTTTAAAAAAGCAGATTGTTATACTTTAGAAACTGGAGGAGAAAATAAATCGTGACAGCACCTTTGAAAACCAAAACAAACCCTAGGCCTATCAGCTGTTTCAGAAATCAGCCAAAGTTATTATCAAAGATATTATAATATTCCCCGGTTAGTGGTTTCTCTCTTCTCTTTCAATATCTTTGCTTTAATACTACCTAGCGGCATATTTTATAACTATTACGACCAGGCTACACAGCTCAGTGGACAAGAAACCGGGAGTTTTAAATCTTAGTTGGAGAACACATCTGTACTAGTAATCATTCTAAAATGCAACCAAACGTTGTATTTTCGACGGGACTGGCATTTTTTCGTCGTGCAACGCTCACTTATAAATTATGTAGTGATGGAAGCAAGTCTCGGACCTTAACAGGGTATTTTTATACATATAAACGAAAGAACATTTAAAAATATTATGATAGAAAAAAAAAAATCGAAAAAGGATAGTTTTTGCTACATTTTCAGTGGATGTTCAGTGGTCCGTTAGTTTAGCGAGCTATACTCCCCATTTCCTTGACATATTGAATGTTTCATTTAATTTAACATCATTTTTGTGATTTAGTCAACCAGTAATAATTTACAATGAACAGTAAACCAAGCAAAACCAGAAAAATTATTCAAAATTACTATAAAGTACCGGTACAAGCAAACTCGCCCGATGGTCGCGTTTTTTTTTTTTTTTTTTTTTTTTTTTATAAAACAATTTATTGAATTATAAGCAATCAAAAAATTACACACATTTTGTATAAAATTATAACTCTCAAGATTTTAACAAGAATAATACAATAGCATAATGATTATACAGTCGATGTAACAACGAATACATACAGTGAGGAAAAAAAGTTGAAAAAAAACTCTTCGGGGCGATGGTCGCGTAAGATTGATGTCTAACTACAGTGTTTGTGTCAATGCGTTCCTGGGTGGATGATCTGACCGATAAACAGTGAATTTAGTGAATGAATGCAATGCACGACAATTAGATCACACACAGTCACGTCATCATACATATCCACACACAATTGAGGTAGGGTTGGTGACTACATCTGCGGTCGGTCGACGTTGGTTACGAAATAGCCAATCACAAAACACAGCCGAATTATAGTTGAGCCACCGAGACCGCAGACACACTTTGCTACAACCGCAAGACCTCGCACCCAGCAACCTTCTCTACAGCTCAGACCACAGTCCAACATTAGCTAGCTAGTCAAACATAAGCTGCTTGCAAGGCGGAGAGCGCCGAGAAACCAATAACGTTGGAAGTTCCGACGTCAACTTAAAAAAAAAAAAAAACTTCAACCTATAACATATCTATAGTTAAAGTCACGTGGGCCCTCATTCCAAAACAGTTTTTGGCGATTGTAGCCGGTTGTCAAGTTGCGCCCCTCCCGAGCGTAAGTTGCAACCGGTTGCAACCTGCGTTTACTGGAATGAGGGCACTAATGTCTTCTGATCGTTTAGCAGAGATCTTTGTAGTATGCGATCTCTCAACTGGGAAATCGTACTCCGATACGAAGGTATTTAATAATAGCATGGTTCTACACCCTTCCGTAAATGACCATTGACCATTGACCATTGACCATTGACCATTGACCACTCACATAAGATCAGAGCGCTTTGTTGTGTCAGAGCTTTGAGACGGACATCAATGGGACCCGTCTCATCCTAGATAACCAACATTGCGAACGGATTTTAACATTATAGTTTACTAACATGATATGATGTATATAGATACCGTTTCGGATTGGTTCACACCGCTTCGTATCCATTTCAAAATGAGAAATTTGTCCGATCCATGTTACATAATTTTTAACGAGGAACTTTAAAAGATTAGTATTATAGAAATTAAATCAATCCCAACGAAAAATTGTATATTGCTAACATTCCTAGAACATATTACATTTCTATTCCATTGGTGGAAATCGAACCCGTGACCACCTGAATCTGAGTCCCTTGCAACATATTACATTAAAGCAGATAGCACCAACATATTATAATGTCTTCACAAGTCGGCTATCGGGCAGATGTATGCAGCCGCTGACACATAGCTAATATATATATATCCATTTCCGCTTAAATGTAGCATTATAATGCTTAATTTAAGCGCTTCAATAAATTAATGTAATTTTTCAGAAGAAGATAAGGGTTGTTAGGGTGGGGGGGGGGGGGGGGGCTGACTTCAATTGAATCTCGTGTGGCAGACCGCATGTGTAAAACTAGATTTAGCGCATAATTCCATCAGAACAAACTTCCCCTTCTGATTGCGTTTTACATCTTATAATGTTTGTGCCTCGTTGCCAATCGTGACGCGAAGCACTTTATTCGGCTACAGCAGAAATGCGAACTTTTAAGACTTTCGCGAGCCGCAATAATTGAATTTCGAGGTACGTGTTTTGCGACATTATGCCGAGTTAAATAATTTATTACGGCCGTGAAGCGTTAAAGTAAAATAATTTACACAGAAGTAACTAAAAGTGGCAGGCCATTCCAAAAGTTTCAAGCTAGATAAAACAGTTGTGTCCCACGTATTTGTGATTCAGTTAAGAGTTGCTCTTACTTACACCAAGATGATATTGTTTGTGAATGCTCTTGAGTTCAAACGCTAAGTTGAATACTGAGTTACTAAACGTATTCATGGCTGCGAGAACACAAAATGGATGATTCTACTTTTTGACGAGAGGAAGGTAGATTCCCGTCGATCCAGAAACCATTCAATGTTTTAAGATAATATGAACATGGCAATGTTTTATAATAAAATTCTAGTTTGCAAGCTTGTATTCAAATTTTCATCCTATAACGAAACTTCTGAAGAAGAGCTGCATAATATGGCTAAATTTAAACTCTAAACGCTTTGTAGGAAATCATAATCGTCGTACGGTCTATAATAATATTAAGTTTTCGTGCAATATCTTAGTAAATTCGACAATTGGAACGACTTGCAAGGGGATTGGCCCTCTCTCCCTCCCCCCCCCCCCCCCCCCCCCCGCCATTTTGCTAACTTTGCTGTATTTACATGTTTGATAACTCCTTGATTTGTTTGATAACTCCTTCAAGATAGATTCATCAGTGAACGTCCCCACCCGAAAGTGTCCATACTTGATGTGTTCTTAACATCGATCAGTGCAGTTACTAAGACGTATTGTTCGTGTTCTCGTTTAACATGATTGTATGTTTAGACTTACGCTATATACACACATGTGCTGAAACTTTGAAGTACGTGCTATTTGACGAGTGCACTGCAGTTATCAAACTAATGGGAATAGTAGAGTATTGTAATTAATATTTGCGCTGGTAATTGATGTTCTTTGAGCTCACTTCAAGCTCATTGTGCCGAATCAAACCCCATCACGTCTATTTTCAATACCTACCGTTTGACAAATATAGCTCAATACTCCTGTCTTTTCTGATTGGCATCTGCGGTAAATTATTATAGGAACAGAGTTTGTATACCGTTCGTTCATGGCCCGTTTAAAAAGATAGATTAATCATCGAAAGAGGTTTAAAAGTTTCCGAAAGCTGCTACACACAATTCCGAGAGTGCAAAGTGGCTGCGGCGAAAAATAATAACAACACGCCACTCTCCCCGTATTAGACAGACAGACAGACATACATACAGACAGACAGACAGACAGACAGACAGACAGACAGACAGACAGACAGACAGACAGACAGACAGACAGACAGACAGACAGACAGACAGACAGACAGACAGACAGACAGACAGACAGACAGACAGACAGACAGACAGACAGACAGACAGACAGACAGACAGACAAACAGACAGACAGACAGACAGACAGACAGACAGACAGACAGACAGACAGACAGACAGACAGACAGACAGACAGACAGACAGACAGACAGACAGACAGACAGACAGACAGACAGACAGACTTGAAGGGAACCTTCAAAGACGTCAAGCGGGCATTGGCTCAGACTTGACACATCGCCCGAATGTGTTATTATTAATTTTTCAATTTCATTGCTGCGGCTCGTGTTCTTCATTCAGTCTCTCACCGTTACATATAGCTTACAGCTGCATGCGTAACCTGATTGCTGGCCAACTACTTATTTGCCGTGATACGTTACTTTTGTTGCCAGCCAATACGATGATTTATGGTTTCTTATATCTCTGTATCTAATTAACATGAACCTAATGAAATAAAACTACATTGTACTCGCTTATAATCGAGATCGAAAAGAAAATGTAACGGGTCTGTCTGTATACCTGTAGCCTCAAGACTGCAACCTACCACACGTGGAATCCACTTTGCAAGGCTCATTTAAAACCACGTCTGTTGTTTACTCGCATTCTATAAGACTAGAATGATTCAAACACAGCCGTACTCGAACACGCACTAATGATCACTAGAAATCATAAATCAATATAATTGTTGTGTAGCTGTTTGAATTGTCATCGATGAGTGTATGAAACGACGCCGTTCCCACCGTTTTTTCTCCCTATCGGCAATGTCGCGCCCTAACGACTGGACCTGTACGAAAGGTGACATTTTCTGTCTATACTCGGTAAATTAAATACCAGAGTCGATAAAGAAGTTATCTTCCTAGAACAGAGCTTCTCAAAATGTTTTGCCTGCGACCCCAAATTTCTAGGTAACAAATCTCGCGACCCCGTCTTATATCGGACCTTATTTGCATAGTTTATATATAGACACTGAAATAGATGGTATAGCTTGTTAGCCGATACTTTCAGCGATTCGCTTCGCTCTGTGTTGCCATTTTTATAAGCGGATGCATGAGTAAGGAAATTTCCCGCTGAGCATCTTTTTTAAACTTTTCTACATACATCTTTTTATACATTTCTTTTAAAAATTTCGATTCTATATGCATCTAAATTTCTATTTTTCATAAGCTCGCGATCCCATTTTCATTCCTCGAAACCCCACCAGGGTCGTGACTCATAGTTTTAAAAGCCCTGTCCTACGAGAAGAACGTCTTATATGCTCTGGTGCGTGTAAACACTTGAAGAGGAACGTTGCCTACTTCGGAGGCCTATTCGTACTCTTACAGTGTTCTGAAGTGCTAATCTGCATCAATCAAATGGCGCTTATAGTTACTAATTTTAAATAAAACACTCCACGAACATCCACACGGCATGAACATAAAAACACTTACCAACGTGGGTACATTTTCGAGAGCTCCACTCTCTTCCTCAGACGAAGAAGAGATGAGAGTAAGTGTTTACTGTTTTACATTAAACAACGGAAACAATCCGATTGTGTTTACATTTTTTGATAAAGTTTAACTTGTAGTTCTATACTTTATTGTTAGTATTGTATTGTTGTATTGTATTGTCAGGGTGTAGTGGCTACAACGTCTCACTCTTTGGCTTACAAACTGTTGATTGCAACAATCACATACCGTGTAATATACGATAACGAGCACGCATACACACATGGAACAGTAACCTGGGGCATTTAAATTTAGACTGCGATATTTAAAAGCCCCAACAAGATTCCTATACACTCAACAGTGTCCATAGTCGAGCCTAATGTTGTCGACATCTTTGATGTATATGGCTAGCTAGAATCGTGCTTTTATTCCGTATTTTCAATCGCGATCAACAAGTGTCTACTGAAATGATATATGTGCAACGTTCCAAGACAAAGTATATCGACTCACTTTTCAGCACTTTCAT